>PVKS010003534.1:67936-102696 GCA_004027875.1 Aplodontia rufa
TTTTCCCTTTTGAAATTTTCCTGGGCTAGAAGTTACAACATTTGAGAAACACTGGGAAACATACAGAACTACAATCCTCAAAATGTTGTAGTTCTAAAAGTTGGGTTGTCTTCCTGGGCCAGGTCTCAGATCTGACAGTACACTGACTAGTCCTTCTTCAAACCATCTTACCCCACTAAAACGATATTCCATAGGCTCATGTGGGTAGGCCATTTCTCTCTGTACCAACTCTGAAAAGGCAGGTGTGCATGGGAAGCTGATCCAGGCACTACCACTGAATTCCTGGCTTAGGAAAGATTCAATTGTAGGTTCTCTGAACTCATGGTCCCCTTTTCAGGTTCTCAGACTAGAAATAAGAAGCAGTATTTATGCACAAGGCTCATCCCCACACCCTCTCTTCAGTTCTTTGAAGAGGTGGAGAAATTTTCTAGAGGAGTTCAAGGATTTTGATATCATGAACTCTAACAGCTGCCTGGTCTCAGCTTAAATATCACCTCCCTTAGAAAGCCTTCCCAGACTGCTGGAGGTTAGCGCTAACTCTTTATCCACATATCCTGAGGGCTTTCAGCATCATATTCATTCAAACATGCACCCAGTAAAATTTACCATATGCCATGTGCCAGGTGATGTCAGGCATGTAAGCAGGTAGACCAGCTTAAACGGAGGTCTTTTTTCCCTTAGCAGGGCAGAGAGACAAGCAAAGCAGACAATGGTAAAGAGAAAGACAGTGGTGAGAACAGTTCAACTGGCATGAAAGAAGGGAAATCAACTCTAGGGCCATGGAAGAGAGTCAAGAAAAGCTTTGAGGCAAGGCACAGAGGCACATACTTCCCAGTGGCTTGGGAGGCTGAGACTGGGGGATTTCAAGTTCAAACCAGCCTCAGTAACTTAGCAAAGCCCTAAGCAATTTAGTGAGCCCTGTCTCAAAACAAGAAATAAAACAGACTAGGGGCATGGCTGAGTGTTTAAGTGTCTGGGTTTAATCTTTGATACAAAAAAAAAAAAAAAAAACTTTGCATAGAAGTAGCTGCCTTCATTGGGACCTTCATCTCCTCTTAGGGAGGATTCATCCTACAGGTCTGAGTCTACTTGTTGGTGAGTTCTCTTGATGGTGTGGGCACAGAATACACCAAAAAAAATCTTAGTTGAATGGATGTGCACTCCTATTCTTCCTGCTTCTCTGCCACTGATGCAAACAACCAAGAAAGTTTCAACAAACTTCAACAAAACTTAATGGAAGAACACAGGATGGAGAACCACCAGAAGGGACTCTCAATTTCCATGTTAACCACCTTTCACTGAGTTTTAAAATTTAACTCACAAAGGCTACAACATTACTGGAAATGATTTATTTCTGAAATCAGGTATTCATGATAGTTCTTTATAACTTTGGGTATATGTTTAAAACTGAACAATAAGTATTTTAAACTAATCCAAGGATGGGGAAGGTAGCCCTTCTTTAGTCCCATTCCCAATAAGAAAATACCTTAAAAATAAAAATTCAAGACATAAAACTTGATTATTTGAAAATAGGAATTATCTGTCCCTACTGCTGACAGGATATGTCCTGGGCACACACAGAATACAAGTTTAACACCCCCCACTGTTCTATCTGCCAACTCCACCACCAAAGCCACATGTAGACCCTGGGGAAAGAAATACTTTTTCAACAGGAAACAGAACACATCTGTGGTCTGAAAACCTTATATTTGAAGATATAGAGAAAAATAAGTATTTGCTTAAAAAATAAAAGAGCCTGCCAGAGGATTTCTACAGAGCAGGACCAGGTGGCCAAGTTGGAAGCCACAGAAAACCAGTTGTTCCCCGTACATTACTGCACAGGAGCAGTTCTGCCACATGCCTGAAACTATCCCACTTTTTAGTTTTCCAAAATATGATCCGAAAGTGGCCTTACCAGCTATGAACTAGCAAACTCAGTGGAACTGCCATTTCTCACCCCGTGCTCTCTCCCTCATTAAAGTCCTACCCAACCTTCAAAGGCCAAGCACTAGCTAGCTGAACCTGATGGCACACACCTATAATCCCAGTGACTCGGGAGGCTGAGGCAGGAGGATCACAAGTTCAAAGTCAGCTTCAGCAACTTAGTGAGGCCCTAAGCAATTTAATGGGGCCCCGTCTCAAAATTTAAAAATAAAAGTGATAGGGGCTGGAGCGGTGGCTCAGAGGTTACGGCGCTTGCCCGCCATGCGCAAGTATTCAAGTTCAAACCCCAGCACCACGTACTTGATGAAATCTCAGAGCAACGAAAGCCATGTGAAAAACTAAATAAAAATTGATTCTGTCTCTCTCTCACACTGTCCCCTCTTTCCAAAAAATAAAAGTAAATAAAAGTGATAAAAAAAGGGTGGGGATATTAGCTCAGTGATTAAATGCCCTTAGGTTTAATCCCCAGTACCAAAGGCCGAGCACTCCAGTTTGCTTTCAAAATGTTGATGAGGTTTCCATCTATTGCAGTGTCCCTCAAACTGTGGAGTGCAAGAATCACCTAGAGAAGTACGTGAAATTAGACTGGGGCTGAGGCCCAGGAAGCTGCATGTTAACAAGCGCTCTAGGTAACTGTCTTTGTTAATTTTTTTGGCAATGGAGATTGAACCTTGAGCCTTGTGCTCAACATGCTAAACACACGTTCTACCACTGAGCTACATCCCTAGCTCCAGCACTCTAGGTTAATCAAAGTCCCTGGACTCTATTTTGGGAAATGCTGGTTTATAGCTTTACTCATTAACCACCATCTCCCTTCCAACCCTGTGAGGTTCTTTAAATAAACATCAGTTACCAAGAAAAACAACATGGGGATGCAGGCATAGCTCAGTGGTAGAACATGTGATACACAAGGCCCTGGGTTCAAGCATCCAAAAGAAAAAAGAAAAAGACAGAGAACTTACATACACTTAAGAACTGCTGTATACTATCCCTCTCTGACAGTGTACATCATGTAATATAACAAGTTCACGTTGGGTTTTTACAAAGGGTCAGTTGTATTAACCATGCTGATATCAATGATCTGAATATCTACATTTTAACTTTTCCTCAGTTTTACCTGAGTTTCATTTCCTTTTTATCTGATTTTAATTTATGTTGGTCCTTTTCATGGTATTTGTTCTTATCAGCCACCACAAAAACTTTGGTAAAGGAGGTAAAGTAACCCTGCTGGGGTGGGGCACCAGTCCACCTGCTTGCCTCCTCCATCTCCTTGAAGGCTGGGGTTGTGTTCCATTTCTTCCTATGCTTGGGATAGATCCTGGCAGAGCAGGATCAGCAAACATAGCAGTTGCACAACTCATAATTACGAAGCCGAGCTAACAAAGCAGGGAGCCATCCTGCCTTTGATGTCTTAGAATTTGAGGTTTTCATCCTAATAACACATCTGTGGCCAAGGTAGGAACAAAAGTACTCATTTCTGGGCTCTGATGATGTCTTCTGTTTCCAGGTGCAGCATCTGATTCATCAGTTCAGGCAAATGCCCACCTTCAGTTTTAAAGTTTCCTCCAGATTCTAGGTCTATAATTTGGAAGTCTGTGGCAATGGATGGTCTAACCTCCTGATGAAAACTACATTTCCTTATCAAAGCCTCACACAGCCATGCCGAACAGGCTCTTTATCCAGTGCCACTAGTTCCTTGAGACAATAAACAAAAAAACGTAAAGGTGGGTCTTCAAATAATCAGAAAAGTCTTTGGTAGTCACTCAGTGTAGTATGCTGTCAAAGGTACCAAGGCTTAATTCTAAGAATGTGATGCAATGATCAGATTCCACCACCTAAAGGGTGAGAATCTACCTCAAATCAGGCCCTAAAGAATTCTGACAGACCAAAGTCCAAAGAGACCTCGGTTACAACATATGAAGGAAAGAAAAAGCCAAAGAGGTTGAATTCCTCAAGAGCATTCTCAGATTGGCAAAGAAGCTGTCCTGATCTTCCCTCTAACAATCCTTCAGATTCTGATGTTCGTGGACATCCACATGGCAGATAGCACACATGCTAGATGCTATCACAGCACACATGCCTCCACTGTCCCTATGCTATGCCGTTAGGGATTCACCCTCAGAATCCTTCTCAGGCTAGCTCCCAAGGAGCCAACTGATGGAGATGGCATAAAAGTGAATCTTATTTGACATCAGTGAGCTAAACCTTTCTTAAATGTAATTCTTGATCACAATCACAGCTCTGGAATTCAATAGGGTAGTACTAGCAAGGAGAATGGGGAAACCTATGGGAGAGCCAAGAACTAGGGGCAAGACAATTCACTTCCGTCCTGGGGTGACTCAAGGAGATTTCTACGGCAATGAAGCTTTGGTGCTAAGCTGTGGGATCAAGAAACGGTGCCTGAAGGTCCTGAGCTTTTATAGTCCAGTTAATAGGCTCCCCAGTATTTGGCCTCTGGCAAGAAAAGTCCCAGAGGGAATTCAGCTTTGTTTGGTCCTGGCCCAAAGGCAGGTTACTCCTTCTCATTCCCTTTGCTGTAATTTGGAAACTACACACATGCCCACAGCTATGACTGCCAGGAATAGGCTCCTAGAAACTCATTGTTAGCCCCAAGAAGATCCAGCTACATCACTCTTCTCTCAGAACTAGAGCATCCCTGAAGGGAGAGTTTGAGCTTCTCAGAAAATATGAAACCAACCGATAGAGGAATCTGGTGTTTTATTTTAAGACCTTCACCTCCAGACTGGGGCAGTCCCCCTGCCTCCCCTGAGTCCTCCTCTCAGCATGAAGTTGGTCACCAGCAGGCAGGCTAGGACCTGACACTGCAAACTCAAGAGCTACATGCACCTCACCCCCTTGAGAGTCCCACACCTTAATCAACGCCAAGTAAGCATGCTGGAGATGCTTTGTTCTATAACAACTTGAGTGATTTTTTTTAGAAGAAATGTAGACATTTATAACCTTTTTTTTTTTTTTTTAATATCAGGGATTGAATCCAGGATCCAGGGTCACAACTAAATTGCCATCCCTCTTTTTTTTTTTTTTTAATGTTTTATTTTGAGATAGGGTTTTGCTTAGTCCTTAGAGCCTCAATAAAATGCTGAGGTTGGCCTCAAACTTGTAATCCTTCTGCCTCAGTCTCCGGAGTTGCTGGAATTACAAGCATGTGCCACTGAACCCGACTACATTTGTCACTTTTTATAGAAAGATTTCAACAGAGGCTAAGCTGTCATAAAGACAGACTAGGCCAGGTGTAGTGGCACACACCTATAATTCTAGTGGCTCAGGAAGCTGAGGCAGGAGAATTGCAAGTTCAAAACCAGCCTCAGCAACTTAGCACTTAGCAAGACCTCTCTCTGAAAAAAAAAGGAATTCACCAAATTTAGCTAGACCGCCACACTTAAAATGTGGAGGAGCAAAAGTTATTCACATAGTTACTGAAAAAGAAGAGTACAGGTGAGAGATTGCACAAAACAAAGGGGAAAAGAGAAGTCTTATATTCAAACAAAATATAGCATGGACGACGTGAATAGATAAATAACAGATTCAGAAAAGATAGCTTAAATGCCTGAGACCAGCACAGGATTAATGTCTAAAATGTATACAGAACTCCTGTATCATCAAAAAATAAAATAAAAGAACATCAAGCACGGAAAAAAAAAAAAAGCAAAGAATTACTATGAATAAGCCATTTACCAAAAAGAATCTCAAAAGCCACCAAGCATACGCTGAGACACTAAAAGTTCCTTAGTAATCAGAGAAAAGAGAGTTAAACAAAAAATTAGTTATCCCACAAGTCTATTAGTTTATCAGTGTGACAGAAATAGGAAGCTATTTGTGGAGACAGACTACCATGCTCTGCTGGTGCAAATACAAACTGGGGCAACCATTCCGGAGCAGTATTTGGCACTCCCGAATCAACACAAGTAAGCACACACACCAACAAGAGGATATGGATAAGAATGTTCCTCATGGCAATATTTGGGAAAGTAGTGTTAGAGGCAGTCCAGGAGTTCCTCCTTACAGCAAAGAGAAAAACTGGGATGGATGTACACCATGGCGAATGACTCAGCAGTTAGACTACACACTCAATGTACACATAGTAACACAGGGGGACTTTAAAAACAACAGTGGACACTTGGCACCCAGGTCTTGGTTTCTAAATACATTCTCTTCTGAAAGGAACTAGAGCTCTTGGAGGAGTGGCTAATGCCAGGAAAGGGCAGCTTCCTGGAACATCTTCCTCTGCCTAAAAGAAGTTGCTCCAAAAATAACTGGATATATCAAAAGTACACAGGAACCAACCCGAGAAGAGGATCACACTGGCCAAATCTTGGGTAGTCTGAACATGAGACTAGTGACAGAAAAGAATTATAACCTACTGAATAGAGTAAGAATCTGCAGGTCTGGATTGATATATGATTAGTAGGGGAGAAGGAAAGCGCTTCCTTACAAGAAAATGCCAACAAACAAGCATAGAATAATGGAATTAGAGAATCGCCAGCTACCATAATAATTGATTCAGGCATGAATCAAAAATAGATGCTAAAAACCAGCTGAAGGATGTTGGAGAAATAACAACATATTTACATAATCTCAAAGTGTATGCCCACAAAATAATGGAGTAAGGGCAGATGGCAATACAATAAAATGATCAAAGTTCACATTGACAGCAGGGGACATAATAACAATGTGTATCTCCAGATAGGATCAAAAAGAACTCAGCATCATTTCAGGGACGCCCATCAAAGGTGCATAACCTAAACCTAATCATAAGACCTGAACTCAGGGACATTACACAAAATAATTGGCCTGCACTTTTCAACAATGCCACTGTCATGAAGACTAGGAAATTATTTCAGATTAAGAAGCACCAAGAGAGGTTGGAGTGCTTGCCTGGCATGCATGAGGACTCAAGTTCAACTTTAGTACCACATATACAACTCAGTGTCGAAAAAACAAAGGTCAGATAAATAAATAAATAAATAAAATTGATTCTTTCTCTCACTCTTTCTTTCTCTTAAAAAAAAAAAAAGCACCAAGAAACACGATAACTGAATTGTAACTCATGATCTCTGACTTTCTTTTACCAATGATATAGAACATCATTGGGAGAACTGATAAAATCTTCAGTTAGCCTATAGATGAGATAATAGAAATGTTTCAGTGTTGATTTCCTCATTGGTAATTATACTATGATTATATATTTTAAGTCTTGTTCTTAGGAAATATGTTCTGAATATTTTGGGATATAAGAATATGGTTCAGTACATATTCAGAGAAAGAGAGAACATAGTATAGTAAAATGTCAACATTTTGGGATTATAGAGGATATCCAGAAATTCTTTATGTTAGCTTAGCAACTTTTAATAAGTTTTATGTTGTATCAATGTTATGGTTTAGATCTTCAATACCCCCCAAAAGCTCATGTGCTGAAGGCTTGGACACCCATGCAGTAGTGTTTAGAGCCAAAGTTTTGGGAGGTGATTGGATGAGGAAGGCTCTGACCTTATCAATAGACTCATCCACTGATGTACTCAGAGCTTAGTGGGCTACGGGGTAGAACCTTTAGGAGGTGGGGTCTAGTTGGAAAAAGTAGGTCTTGGGAGACATGTCCTTGAGTGTATATTTTTGTACCCAGCCCCTTCCTCCCCTGTACCTGTCTCTATTTCTAGCCACCATGAAGTGAGCAGCCCCCTCTGCCACACACTCTCATCACTATGATGTTCTGCCTCACAACAGGCCTAGGAATAATGGAACCAAGTAACCATGGACTGAAACCTCTGAAACTGTAAGCCAAAATAAACATTTCCTCCTTTAGTTGATTTCTTTCAGGTATTTCACAGGAAAGGGAACCTAACACAGTCAAGATGTTTAAAAAATTAAAAATAAAAAAAAATGAAAAGGGGAATGAGAATAAAATAGAACCAATAAATAAATAAGAGAGTCCATGAGTAGACCAGTGATAAAGGGCCATGAAATTAAGTTTGACGGGTGAACTGGAAGAATAGAAATAAGGGGGCAGGGGGAGAAGTGACTGAGGATGGAACAGAATGTGCTCTTCCAGGGCTATAAAGGGAGAAGGCAACCTTGACCCTAGACCCAGGTCCCTGAGGTAGATCTGCAACAATGTGGGGAGAGATTTGTCAGCCATGACAGCCTGACAAGATGTGACAGAGTAAACTCACTTCCCTATTCTGGCTTCTAACTCATCAGCTGCCTGATAAAACTGTGGCCTCGCAGGGCTGCTGCAGCTAGAGAACTGTAAGCCACTTGACATAGGTTCTACTTCCAGGAAGGTTCTACTTCCTAGGAAAGCTGCAGCTTAGCTTCTCAGCATGGAAGTCTCCTGGGGAGCTGTTACTAAGTCAGCTAGTCCTCAGATTCTGATTACTGTATTAGTGATTTTATTTTTATTTTTATTTTATTTTAAGAGAGAGGGACAATGAGAGAGACAGAGAAAGAGAGAAATAACTTTAGTTTTTTTTTTTCACATGGCCTTTATTGCTCCAACACTTAGTTGTGTACGTGGTGCTGGGGTTTGAACCTGGGTCCTCGTGCTTGCCAGGCAAGCACTGAAACCGCTGAGCCACCGCTCCAGCCCCTGTACTAGTGATTTTGATGCTGAGTTATAGTACTAAATCAGCTAGCTCTGAAGCCCTGTTGCAGTTTCTGGACCTGCAATGCTAATTACATCTTTTTCTTTCCATCTAGAACCAGATCTCAGAATGTAGAGAGCCTAACGGCCCTATGCGCCATCTGGGCAGTCAGCCAGCCAAGCACTCCTGGCAGTAACTCTCTGGTATTAGATCCATTTTAAAAGCAGCCAGCTCCAATTTCCTCCTCTAAGGGGTGGGAATAATTACGTCTTCCTTTCAAGTGGTAAGTGAGATAACACATACATTCTTTTTTTTTTTTCCAAGAGAGATGGACAGTGGCAGGGGGGAGAGAGAGAATATCAGTTTTATTTAGTTTTTTATGTGTCTTTCATTGCTCCGAGACTTCATTGTATATGTGGGTGCTAGGGTTTGAACTCGTGTACCGCGCATGCTGGGCAAGCACGTAACTGCCCAAGCCACCACTCTAGCCCCTATACTGCAGGTTCTAACCAGGGCAAGCAGGCAAGAAAAAGAGCTGCTGTGAGGGTTAATGAAAATAACACATACGGAGTACTTTCCTCACAGTTGGCATGTAGGAAGACCTGAGCAAGCATGATCTGAGATAGGTGGTTGCTGATGTGCTTGTTGCTGGAGCTTAGGACTTTGTACTCACAGTGGTAGATACATCTACTCATTCTCTTGATTCTCATTTCCTGCTTAGGCACTGGAACTGCCGAGAAGGTCCAAAGTTTATGTGGGTCTGGATTTCCCAGTAATACTCTATCCTGGTTCTCAAGGGCCCACTGCTAACTACCCCAGTTCCCTGTGGCTGGCCCTAAAGGAGGCAGAAAGCACTTCAGTGTCCTACTGAGGTAGGACCATTTAGACATACTGGGCAGGAGTGCGTGGCTACATCAGGACTCGCACACAGGACGATGCTCCAAGGAGCATTGAGGTCAATCCTTTATCTTATTTCAGAGACAGGTAAACTGAAACCTAGAGAAAGGACACAGCTTCTCCTAGATTACTCAGCAGGTTGGCAACAGAGCTAGACCTTAGGACTTGTCATCTTGAATTTTATTTTATTTTATTTTATTTTATTTTTTTAAGAGAGAAGGACAGTGAGAGAGACAGAGAAAGAGAGAAACAACTTTATTGAGTTTTTCACATGGCCTTAGTTGCTCCAACACTTAGTTGTGTACGTGGTGCTGGGGTTTGAACCCTGGTCCTCGTGCTTGACAGGCAAGCGCTGAAACCGCTGAGCCACCGCTCCAGCCCTCATCTTGAATTTTAAAACCAACCCATAGGTAGAAAACAGTAGGCTATCAACAGGCCTGTGCCTTAGGTTTTCTACCAACACATGGCATACAACCAGACTGAGCCCACCTATATCCAGTCTCCATGCTTCATTTTTTTTTTTTAAGAGAGAGGGACAGTGAGAGAGACAGAGAAAGAGAGAAACAACTTTATGTAGTTTTTCATATGGCCTTGGTTGCTCCAACACTTAATTGTGTACGTGGTGCTGAGATTTGAACCCGGGTCCTTGAGCTTGCCAGGCAAGCACCGAAACCACTGAGCCACCACTCCAGCCCCATCCATGCTTCATTTTTAACCACAGGCCTTCTCTCCTTTTGAGATTCCACCAAACATCCAATAACCACTCGGCTATTTGTGGTCTGAATACTGACAAATTGTATCTCTTCCCTAGAATACTGACAAACTGTGTCTACCTGGAGAAGAGAATACTGTGGGCAGCCACAAAAATCTAGCACACTTGACACATGGCAATACCTACTCCAAGTTCCCAGTGACACATGGCAATACCTACTCCAAGTTCCCAGTGTTGTAGATAGAATCAATAAGATAGAACTCTTCAGCCAGGTGTGATGGTGCTTGTCTGTAATCCCAGCAACTTGGAGGCTAAGGCAGGAGGATCACAAATTCAAAACCAGCCTCAGCAACTTAGTAAGGCACTAAGCAACTTAGCAAGACCCCATCTCAAAAAATAAGAATGGTTGGGGATGTGGCTCAGCGGTTAAATGCCCCTGGGTTCAATCCCTGGTACCAAAAAAAAAAAAAAAAAAGGAAGATACTTCTTACGGTTCTTATGGCCTAGAATAGGCCTCTCTATATGAGCTAGGCCACAGTCTCTACTACTTGCTGGCACTGAGCTACTCCCTGTCCCTAAGCTGTAGTCACAGCCTTACATCACTCCTTCCCCCTCTTAACTTCACCCAAAGGCAGGTGAAAAAAATGAATTTGGAAAATAAATTTTCTGTGCAGTATAAGGGACTGAAGGTGTGCCTTCTGTGCCCAAGGGGAGGGGTTAGGCATTGATCCAGAGATATGCAGAGTGCTGATTTTACCTTATGCCTTGTCTCTTTCAATCCTCTTGAATCTTACCTTGAAGGTAAGAAACTATCTCTCAAGTTTTACACAAGAAAAATATCTTGCCCTGGATCTCCAGGGACAATATGCTGAACAGCAGCTCTGACCTGATTCAACAGACCCAGAAACCCTATTAAATTACAATTGAACTGTGAATTCAGAAGAAGAGAGGATATATGAAATAAATGTAAGATGAAGGGAGTGGCTGCTGGATCTGTAAATTTTTGGTCATTGAAATTACTGACTCTACAATCATTCTATCATGCTTGCAATTCAGCAGGTTCCTATTAGTCTAAAGAAGAGGCCTGACCATGGGAGGTGGGTGGCTACAAGGAGAGAAATGACCTATCACATTTGCAGACTTAGGGCTATTGAATCAACTTCTTCTTCTTCTTTTTTAGAGAGAGGGACAGTAAGAGAGAGAGCGAGAGAGGAAGAATGAATCAATTAATTTTATTTAGTTTTTCCCATGGCTTTCGTTGTTCCAAGACTTCATTGTGTATGCGGTGCTGGGGTTTGAACCCGTGTACTCACGCATGCCCGGCAAGCGCCATAACCTCTGAGCCACTGCTTTAGCCCGAATCAACTTATTTTTATCCAGTATAATTTAAAAGTCTGTCTTCATTTGGGTCCTGTATCCGGATCACATAAACCAGAGGTCTCAGATGAGAGCTCACCTGCATGAGTTAAATGATGAGGCACCTTGGCTAGCCTGTCAGGACCTAACATGGCTTCTATGGATGGCTATATGCAGGGTTTGCAACAACCAACCTACAAAAATTTAGATCAACACCTTTTGTTTTTAAATAAAAAGAGAGAATCAATTTTATTTATTGTTTTCATTTTTCCAATACTTAGTTGTGTACATGGTGCTAAGGCTTGAACCCAGGTCCTCTCTCATGCCAGGCAAGAGCTCTACTACTGAGCCACCACTCCAGTCCTCAACAACACTTTTTTCTTTTTTTTTTTAAAGAGAGCAGGACTGTGAGAGAGAGAGAGAGAGAAAGGATCAATTTTATTTAGTTTTTCATGTGGCTTTCATTGCTCCAACACTTTATTGTGTACATGGTCCTGGGTTTGAACCCACGTACTTGTGCATGCCAGGCAAATGCTGTAACCACTGATTCACCACTCCAGTACTCAACACTACTTATAAGTCAGGTTTTAAAAGCCCATTCTACAAGTGTGGCTCCACATAAAAAGGAAGAAGAAAAAAAATTCTTCCTTTGTAAAAATCAACTCTTTTAAGTTATGTAGGGTGTTGAAAGAATCAGTTAGGCTCTTAAATGGACACTGAGTAACCTCCAATGGAATTACCCAGACATAAAGAAGCACCCAGCTTAGGAAACAATCTCTCTTTCTCTTTCTCTCTCTCTCACACACACACACACAAAACACTGGAAGTTACCATGTGAGGCCTCAAATAGTTTCAACTCTCCCTCAGAATCCACATTCTTTAAAAGCAAGGAATTTCCAATTTAGAGCATGTGAATGATTCCAAACCTCTTGGAGAGCAATGTGGTAGTGTGAACTGAAACTGTCAGGAAAGACCATATCTGGCCTAGAAATTCCTCTCTAGAAATTTATCCCAAGAAGTAATACAACTGAAGCTGGGCGCAGTGACACATGCCTTAATCCCAGCAACTTGGGAGGCTGAGGCAGGAGGATAGTGAGTTCAACTTAGACCCTGTCTCAGAATAAAATATAAAAAGGGATGGGGATATGGCTCAGTGATTATGCACCAAAAAAATAAAAAAGTAATTCAACTGAAGCAAGGAACTAAACTTTCTAAAAAACATTTGTCACAATTATCTATAGGTAGTGAAACCTGGAATGGATGATAAGGAAAAATGCTACGGAATACATAAAATACCAGAGAGCTGCAACAAAAGATAATAACGATAATTACAAACAATACCACAGTTTAGAAGACACTGTACAAAACAGCTGAATAGAAATAGTTCCACACAATGACTTCAATGTGGTAAAAATGTATGCATTTGGAAAATAAGAGCAAGTTTTATTAGAGTTGTAAGTAGAAAATTTCAACCATTTAATATGGTAACATCCTATTTTCAACAACCAAAAAAAGGGGGGGGAAATACATATACATTTATTCGGTTATGTGTCGGGTACGGTTATTTTAAGCACTTTTGTGGCTACTACCTAAACTTCAGAACTATGAGGTAGATACTATTATTAGTTCCATTTTGCCAGCAAGAACACTGAGGCACAGAGGGTAATAACCTTTACAAATTACATGGTAGCTAATGTGATAGAAAGAAACACTGCTATACCATTACTAAGGGTCATTCGCATGCTAAAATCTTTATGCCTACTTAGCCATAAATGACAAAATTTTTGGAAGAAGCTTCATCACAAGAGTCTGAAATAAGTAATGGGTAGTGAGCTTCACAAGAAATTTCAGAGACCTTCTGTGTTGTAGACATATTCCCTTGGTAGAGAAGGAAGGATAAAAAGACAACAGTCTCAGCCCACTCAAATTTTAGAAAGGCAACATGAACCAAACGAGTATTCCACTTGCCTAAAATGATGCAATGAATTAGGAGAAACACAAGGTCCAAAACTTCGAAACCCACTGTCCTTTGATGCTGGAGACTATGAAACCCCCTCTTCTGTGGCTTTCATCTCCTGTACCTTGACTCCCTTTGGCCCGCTCAGCCTTCCACTGTCCAGAACGGGCCCAATTGTACCACCACTTTCATTTTTATCATTTCCTGCTCCCTCTGCCTTCATTTCCTTCCCTCTCCTGCCCTGTGCAACAGCTGGCACTTCAGCTTTGTAATAGGAACTAACAGGAATCAAAAGCAACCTTCAGCAACAGGCCTCTGCCCTTCTCAACAAGGGAGACAGTTCCAACATATTGACAGGCAGGGATGCCAAAATCAGTGTTCGGAAGAGACGCCCTTCATTCTGACTCTGGCCCTGGCCCAGACCACCCATTTGGCTCCTTGCACTTCCTCAGTGTCTTCAGAGCACCCAGGCACCTCTCTCTGACCACACTGCATTGCCAGAGACTGTCCACTGCTAAGGGGCTTCCCAAGCACAGGACTGAGTCCTTGTTCATGTCGATCTCCTGTGCTTCATATAGTGTAGTTACCAATAAAGTTTGCAGAATAAACAAATCAGATCTTATCCATGGTCTTCCTTGGGGGTACCTCCTGACTTTAATGTGAAGACTCAACTCCAACCATTCTTAGTCAGGCAGAGACTCTCCTCAGGCTGCCTAAGGTACTCATCTGAATGGCAACAGCTACTGGACACTTCAACACTAAGTACCCACACTCCTATGACACAAATACCAGCTTCTCTAAGTCCCTGCTTAACTCAGAGTCCTTTCTTGTTTTTTTTCAAGCTGGTGGTGTCCTAACAAACCAAAGGAGCTCTGAGGTTTCACAGTATCAAAGGCAAAAGGACATTATGCAAAACAGGAAGAAACTTTTAAAGAAAATGCTAAAGACATTTTTAGAATGCAGCCTGTCACAGGGCCAAGCAATTACTGAAGTCCCTGCCAGAGCCCCTCCCCATGACAAGGCCCATTTGGTGGGACAGGAAAGAGCCCGACTTCACACTCTATGGGTCACACTGGTCTGACAGAATCCTGCCCCTACCCTCAGAGCAGCCTCACCCTAGCTCCTGTGCCAAATGACCCTTGGCAGATTCTTCACACCAAACCATACCTCAGAAGAGAATTTTTTCCACGGAGGGAATTCAAAATGGAGTACTTCAAATTACACTCACTGGGAAGAGCCAGGTCCACCAGCCTATGGCTTTATTGATTTAACTCACCAAGGCCCTACTGAAAGATAGGCTCTGCTGATTTCCAAGGCTTCTCCCTAAGGAAATTACTGGAAACCTAAAGATTCCATTCCATAGCCCTTCCACAGAACTCAGGAACACTGTGAAAGTTGAACAGCCACACAGTAGGTTTCAGAATCTGATTTGGTAGCTTTTCCCCACCCGTCCTGTGTATCACCTCTAGTGACATCAGCAGCACTGGGTTAGCTCACTATTATGCACCCAGGGCCCAGCCCCAGAGCCACAGCAGTAAGCCTTGTAAGCCTAGCCTGGGGACTTAGCCCTAAGAAAACAAATGCAGAAGTTACTGAGAATGCATCACTCATACAGATTCTGCTCAAAGCAGATCTCTGCTCAGCCAGACCCTAAACTCTGTCCGGCAGCCTGGCCCTCTGCCCCTGCCCCAAGCACTTCCTGGACCTAGTTTCCTTTTTAATCAGAATTCTAGACACATCATTCAGCAACAGGCAATATTTATCTACCAGCACTAAGCAAACCTATATCCCTTTATAAGACTGGTTAAAAACTTAGCCCTTCACAAAAAGCATTTACCTGTTTTTCCTTTTTAGAAAACTCCCTTAAAGAAACCATCCAAAAAGCATACAAATTTTTTGCACAAGCCTCACTACACCACTAAAAAAAATAAAAACTACATATCTGTGTATATTCAACAAAAGTTTAGTGATAAAGAAAGTTAAGGCATATTTAACTAAAGTAAGATAATACACCTTTGTGATTTTTAAAGACACAGGAAGGATCAGGATTGTGACCAAATCTCAAGTGAAAAACACTGAACACCATGCTAACTACATGAATTTATACCAAACTACCTGCCATCTATAAAGAAATCAATCATATTCTCAAACATATACAAGAAAAAGACAGGACTGGGCATGGTGGTGCACATCTGTAATACCAGTTACTTGGGAGGCTGAGGCAAAAGGTTTCCAAGTTTGAGGCCAGCCTGAGCAATTTAGTGAGCCCCTATCTCAACATAAATTTTTTATAAAGGGTTGGGGATGTAGCTCAGTGGTACAGCACTCCTGGAGTCAATTCCACACAGGAGAAGGAAGAAGGTGGAGGTGGTAGGCGGGAGGTGGGGTAGAGAAGCAGAAAAGAAGATAACATGTTTCTCTTACGTGATAGGAACGTGGGTATGCTTTTCATTCTCTTTCAACTTTGCAAATTATTTTTGATGAACCCACATTACTACCCCTCCCCTCAAAGCTGGGGATCAAACCTAGGGTCTTGTACCATTGATCCCTAGCCCTTGCATCACCTTTTACAAAAAGAAGGAAGAGATTACCTGCACCTCCATTCCAAAAATAAAAGGTAAAAGCAAAGAAAGACCCACAATCCCAGCCCCAATATTTCCATCATGCAAATCATTTTCCTCTCTCAAGGCTTTGTGAGGGGCCTAGGAAAGGTGGCTAGAGAAACATCCACATAGTACACCCAGACTAGATATTAAAATTGCTGCCAAAGAATTTAGTAACAGTCAGTTATATAGCCCCTGGCCTTCATTTGTGTATGGATGGGTGGGCTAAGGCCAAGCTGAGCCAAGGAACCTGAAACACTGAATGGGTGACTCACTCCTCAGTCTTCTAAGGACAAATCCCTTCAGACCACACTCACTCAGCCAAACCTCGTCCCCCACCCCCAACCCACCACAATCTTCCAACCTATAGGTCTGAGTTTCAGAACAGGATTTTGATATCTCTGCTCAGACCTCACCCTGCATAGCCCCAGATAAACAGCTAAGGTCTTTACAGTCACAAAGCAGTCTAGCTCCCAAAACCCTCTCCATGGAAGTCACTGAGTCCAATTCCATGTCTTATTAACTCCCATAGGAGTAAGGGTCTGGGTGGCTGACCAGGGACCACACCAGGCTGTGCCAGAACCGAATATAAACATGTCATTGTACCAGGTCCTCAAAGAATTTATGCCAAAAGGGTGTCCATTTGTCCCAAGCAACTGGATTGCCACTCTGCTGGAGAAGAAAAACCAGAATTTCCAGGTGGATGTGGATTTAAATGGAATTCTAATCTCTGTCTCTTGGTAGGAATAGGCAGGGAACAAGGCACAGGAGGCACTGGGTAAAGGGGTGGTGGGGAAATCACCCGGTTTGACCACAGAATAAATAACTGGACCTTTCACTCACACCCACAGCCCAACTAAGCCCCAAGGAAAGAGCCTGCCAACCTCACTCCCAAAGTTTGAATAATCCCCAGGGTGGAATCCGGGGACCAAGGCTTAAACCGCCTAGGTTCATCTGTCCCATCATTCCCAGGCCATAAATTAGCCTGGTTCCAACCTGGAAATCCCTGCCCTGTTGCTACCCAAAGATCATAATACCCAGGTATATATGGCTGTTAATGTGTCATTATAATCATTATAAAGCAGCAAGTTAAGATTACCCAGCAGAACTAATGCATTGCTTCAGAAATTAGAGGAAATTTTTCACACAAATAACATCAGAACTAAAGAACTTGATATCTACCCTTGAGTTTCTGAATAAATAAAGAGAAAGAGGGTGTGGGTTAGGAAGAGGGGAAGGAAATGTGCAGGTGCGCACAAATACATACATGCATACACATACAACACACACACTTTTGTCCCTAAATGATACCAACACTGTTTAATTACATCTTCCTTGCCTAGAACAGGTTCCTACAGGGAGATCTTCTGTTTTCTTTATAGCTCTAGTGTTCAAGATAGACACAGTACAGATACATTGTTGTAACTGAATGAATGAAGTTACCAGATGCCTTTGCCATAAAGAACTTCCAGGTAAGACCTTTCAAATAACTTGAGGCAGGACTATAGGGTTAAAATTTAAATTTAAACTGCTGATGGAAAGGGACTGAATACCTTATGCTTAAAATGAATTGTCAAAGGACCTCCCAACTACTTGCACTGTTCAAATAAATAACAAGAAAATATCAAACTGATGCAAGTAATCGTGCGCAATCCCTTGACCAAAAGTAAATGGGACTCTCATTTAAATGTATTTCCATGTTAAGAAAAATACAAGAAGGTGGAACATTTTTGACAGTATGCACAGATTCATTAAGTGGTTTGCAACATAATTATGAATATTGCTTTGTAACCTATAAACATGTAAACTCATGATCTACAACTGTATAAATCTTCACCCACTGACTTCTTGCCACTCTGTCTATGGAATGGTCACTTTGCTATCTGGCAATTCTGCTTGTGGAGTAGCCATTAATGCAATAAATGATTCTAACCCTCTCCTTCCTATATATATATATATATATATTTTTTTTTTTTTTTTTTTTGGTGGGGGAAGGCTCATTCATGCTAAGCAAGTGCTCTGCCACTGAGCTACTTCCAGGAACCCCATGCTTGATTTCTATGCTACATGAGCTAAAGGACCTGCTCGCAAGAGACTGACACAGATACACCTTGTAAGGATCAGGCCACCCCTGAGTCTCTATACTATGTGTCTACTGGGAAATGTCTTATGGAGCATTGGAGAATCCCTTCTTGGGATGTTGTGGTTCCAAAAAGATGCGGTCTGAGTTCAATTCCACATTTGACTCTTGTTCCACATGCCCCCAAGGAGCTTCTACCTGATTCATCAGAAGCCCTACTGCAAATGGAGAAGGCTGGAGCTAGGGGTATAAGGTGCTTGCCTAGCACATGAGTGGTCCTAAGTTGACACCAAGCACCACAGGAAAGGGTAAAAAATGAAGGCTCCTCTGCTGACTCAGAATCTGAGATAAATTACAAACAGGGACCACTACCATTAGACCATACAGGAAAAAGCAACCAGATTTCACCACAAAAAGTGAGTCAGATGGTCAAGGTCAGTATTTTTGAAGCCCAGACTACTAGATAACGAGTGTCTGCATATACGTCAGTGAATTACCTTCCCCAGAAAAAAGCAACAGAAGTCCAAAGCTGTAAGTAAGATATGGACACAGGCAAGGATCTCTGTGCCCAGGGAAACTGGTTCACACACAAGTGCTCTCCTGTGTCCCTGGCCATCTGCTGCTTGCTGGTCCTGGTGCCCACATTTAGATTGTAGCCTTCCCTTTTAAACAAATGAAGGGGATCTCTTCAAAGCACAGCTGGTCAAAAGGGGCCTCTGGGGTTAAAGCAATCCAGAACTTACTCTCTGTCCTCTTGAGGTAACTAAGTCAACTGTGCCAAGCCCCAGCTGAGTCCCCAGGCCAGCCCTGCTTCCCCCAACCAGTTTACCCTTATGTGCTACCCACCTTTCCCCATCCCAAACCTCTCTGAGGCTGCCTGTGATAGCCAGTCAAGTCTTGTTGAGCAGCTGCCAAATCCGAGGAGAGATAAACATTCCGGGAAAAGAAATGCAAGGCTGCTGCTCCTCCCATCTCAGGCAAACACCCAGGTGGCCAAAAGGGAGCCTCACTGCCAGGGTCAATTGAGTAGATCCTGCAAGGTCCTCTGAGGGTCTGAGATAGGACTAGGGAAAGAGGCCCAAACTACCAGGGAAAACTCCCTGGGGAAAGCAGTATGACTCCTCTGGAAAGGCCCACCTCCCTGGTGTAGCATGAACTTCTGGGGGCCTCATATTAGTCCCTACTGTGGCTCCAAACACTACAGCCTGCCCCAAGTCACACAGATGGCGGACGTGGAGGCAGACTTCTAGCCCAAGCCTATTTGAAGTATATTCCAATGTTCTGACAACCCAGGGTCACATCAGTGACCCATCAGTAGCCCAGTCTGGCGCCCTTCTGCCTCAAACCCTCAGTTACTAGTTGGGAGGGACTGAAGCATCTGGCCCAGATCTCTGGACATCAGAAAGTAGAGCCAAGTTGGAGAAAGAAACTGCAAGTAGTGAAAAGGCCACAACTCTAAACCCCATGGACGCTTTCTCCCACCAACCTCAAAAACCACCCCACAAGGGCTTTCATGACACCTGCCCCGTTGAACAGATGGGCTCAACTACCCCTTATCCACACACTCTCCGGTAGACGTTCAGCTTTCTCAAGACCCCTCCTGGCCAGGAACCCCCATTCCAAGAGCTGCACCCACCCAACTATTCAAATCTAAGCGCTCAAATAAAATGAAGAAAAGACCTCTAGGCTCAATTCTGGAGTTGCTGCCTCAACAGCAGCCTAAACATCAGAGTCCCATGCAAGTCACATGAAGGCAGACTCTCTCCACGCCCTCTAAAATGTTATCTGACAGGAAGTCCTTTCAAGCAACCAATTTCAGGATCAATTTAGCAACACCAGTAATGCAAAAAGTTGATCCCTGGCATTACCACATTACAAAACAAAGCAGAGCTATGGTCATGACCGTTGTCTCCCAAACCTCAGTGAGAAAACCCTATGCTTTGAAAGCCAATCTAATAAACTTGGGGTGCTTTTCTTTGACTTATTAATTAATTAATTTCTCTTTCTTTCTGCACAATGCCCAGGCAACAAGAAAAAAAAAAAAAACTGGCCTGACTGTGGTCTGAAGACTCACTCTCTCTTCCTCATTCTCTCTGCTGTTCAGAACCAACTCCATGTGAGTCTGAGAAAACAGAACTACAAGGTCTCAAATCATATTACTATATTATCATTAGCAGCCACATACTGAGTTTGTACTATGTGTAATGTATTTAATGCACACAACCTCTCGATCCTAAAAATAATCCTGTAAGGTAACCATTGATAACCCTATTTACACTGAGAAAATGACTCTTTAACATGCCTGAAGTCAGACATTAAGCAGTAGAGTCGAGTCTGCTTCATTTTATGAACCACTCTGCTTCCCCAATTAACCACCAAGTCAAAAGGAATTCAATTTTCTGCATTAAGAAAGTTCTCATTACCACAGTTCATGCCTGACCAATTCCAAGCAGTTCCTCCAAAACTTGATATTAAAATATTGAAGTAATTATTGAAGATATTGAGCAAGAACATGTAGGAAGGCCTGTTCTGCCAGGGCTCTCTGCGAACGTGACAGAGCTATTGGCAGGATGCCTGCAAGGGCCCCTTGCTCAGAACAACATTCTCTAAAACCTGGCATTAGAAATAAGCAACCACCTGTCTAGTAACCCTGGAAGCAACCTGTGGCTGCCTCGGGCCTGCAGGCCTGTGGGTTACAGGTCAAGCAGAGGTTCAGGCTGGTGTCCACGTCCTAATTTAAGGAATGCAAACCCACCTAGCCAAGCTCCCTGCCCACGCTGAAACAGGCTGGAGGCCAAGGCTCAGATCATCTGGGCAAGTAGTACCAGAAAGAGGCAAACCCACGTTGACTGGTTACATTTTAGTCCTCCAGCCCCCAGGATACACGAGTCCTCCGTCCTCTGAGAGGTCCAGCTCACTTAGTTTTGGGAAACTACAGGAGGAAGCTGGGGAGCTCCCCACCCCAGAAGGGCCCCAGGCCAGTGATCTACACAAGGGAGGAAATGAACACAATGCTTAGAATTTACCCTCATTAATTAAATCCTTATTTACATTGTTTCATTTAACCTTCCAAAAAAAAAAAAAACCCAAGTAGGTTTATGTATTATCTCCATAGACCACAAGAGAAACCGGATGTTGAGAAAAGTTAAGTCACTTGCCCGAAAGCTTAGGAGAAAAATCCGCACTCAGAAGTGGCTCTATGAAACTACAAATGTTAACGAATAGGTCGAACTCTTTTCCCCACTCGGAACTCACTGTCTGTCCCCCAAACCGCAGTGAGTTACTCTGAGATGCCTGGAAGTTCCTATCCGGTTAGCATGGCAAGACAGCTCCAAGCCCTGAGCAGACTCAAACTCCCAAACTTCCTGAACCTTGGGCAAGAGCAGGAACCGCTCCAAGGCCTCCTTTGGTTCAGGGGCCAGAGGGGCCTGCGGGCTTTCCCCATAGGGTATAGTCCCAGCCCATAAGACTACCTCTAAGGGACAACACCTCACACCTCTGTCCCCCATCCGGCCCAGGGCCTCTCTTTGGGATTAAGTATTTTAATCCGGAATAGTGAGGCAGGCAGTCGTGAAAAAGGCATGTGGGAATGTACTGGAGATCCCGGTCCGGGAAACCCGGGGGAGTCCCTGTCTTCAAACTGGCGCCCACCGTGTCCTTACCGAGCAGCGGGGACTCCTCAGGGCAAGCGAACGGCGACAGTGCTGAGGTGGAGGGCACAGGGACCGAAGTCAAGTTGCTCGCAAGGCCAGGGCCAGAATCTGCAACAGGACTGGAATCGAAACCCGGGCGAGGCTCAGAGGAGACGCCTAAAGGAGGCGGCGGCCGGGCCCCGCCAGGCCGGTGCTCCCCGGAGGTCTGCCCGATGGAGGTGGCGCCGTTCGAGTCGCCCAGCACCGGTGTGGAGACTCCAACCAGCTGGGGCAAGCGGCTCAGGTCGCGGCCGGTCAGGTAGTAGACCAGGGTGACGCCGAGGTGTAGCGCGCAGACGGCCACGAGCAGGCGGCAGGCCCGCTGCAAGGATGCGCCGGGCATCGCGGCGCTGCCGCCCAGAAGTGGCTCCCGAAACCTCATCTTCCCGCCGCTGCTTTAAGAGGGGGGTGGGCTACGGGCGGAGAGGGCGGCCCGCCTGCGGGCCGCCGGCCCGGCGCTGCCAGACCACAGCGACAGGGGGAGGGTCCAGAGGGGGCGGAGGCAGAGGAGCGCGGGCAGCCGCGGACGCGGACTCTAGGGGCTGGCTGGCCCCGGAGCCACCAGAAGGGCGCCGGAGGCGCAGGCGGGGGTGGGGCGGGGCCGCCAGCGAGGTTTTTCTGGAGGAGAGGGAGAGGGCGGGGCCTCTGTGTCGCTGGGTCGGAGGCGGGGCCGTAGGGGCGGGGCTGAGCATCGGGGGCGGACCTCCGGAGGGTGGGCTGCAGGGGCGGGGCGGTTCTCAGGGGGCGCGGCTCGCCGCTGTCCGCCCGCCCGCCCTGCAGCCCCAGGATGGAACTCCGGCTTCAATGTCCAGCCGCACACCACCTTCTTTCTGAGCCTTGGCCGTGGGGCTTACGTCTCAGTCAAGCCGCACCTCCTCCTCCCCCAACAAGCTGCCCTCGAGAGGCCCCACCACTTCCTGGGGTACTCAAGGACTGGGGTGAGGGCTGGGGACTGCTGCGCGGCGGCAAAGAAGAGGACGGAGAGGAGAGCAAGCGAGAGGTTGTTTGCAGGGGTTTGGAGCCCCGGCAGCCTTCCAGCCGGTGGTCCTTGGTAGGCCTAAGGGTGAGGAACAGGGGCGTAGAAAGGTTGCCCGGGGAACGGGCTTCCATGACCCGCGAGCGGTCGGACGGCGGGGGAGGGATTCTCTGAGACGTTCGACACCCCCTATCTTAGCGTCGCTGGGTCCGCATGCCTATGTGGGGAACCTCGACAGCGCGGCATTTCTTTCGCCTCACTGCCGAGTGTGCAGAGATGGGGAATATCAGAGGACTCCCGACTTGATTATGGGTGCAGGGGGTGCCTCCTCAAGTGTGTATACCACGTCACGAGGACACATGCTTTGAGTGGGAGAGTGGCAGGAAACTTCAGTAACTCCCACGCTGGCGTGCAGGAGAGCAGCAATCTAAACCGCACTGGAACATAATTCTATGAAGTAGGAATTGTTCCTAGTTTACAGAGAGTGCAGGGCCCAGGAATTTAAGAAACTTGCCTAAGATCCAACAGCTAGCTGCTGAGCAGCAGAACTCTGGCTCCAAAACCCTTACACACACACACACACACACACACACACACACACACACACACGTGTACTTTACTCCTTGTTGATTTGCAAGTGACGGCTGAAGGCTGTGTGGATGAGACTTTTAAGCACTGAAGCCGCTGTACCTAAATTTGACCTTCCTCGTGTTTGAATGACCTCAGTCCAGAGAATGACTGTCATTTATGTGGGTAGGGAAGCTGAGGGGCTCTCGAAGCTAACTCAGAGATAAGGAATGTTAACATTTGCTACTATATTTTGAAAATTTACATACGCCATGAAATAGATGTTGTTACTGTTTCTGCTTAGTAAAAGAGAAAACCAAGGCTGAAGAGTTGACACTTGGTTGAAATATACAAAATCTACTTTCTTTTGACTTCCTGAACACCAGGCCCTCCAGATCCTTCTCATTTCACCGGCCACTCCTCTGTCTCCTTTTTGGACTTATCTTTTCCAGTTGTAGAGAAAAGCCTTAGGCCATGTCCATGATTCTCTTTTATGTCTTACTCTCATTTCCTAGATGTGATTCAGAATATGTTTATGCATGTGACTCCAGATTTTCTATCTCTTGCCCATAACTCTTCCCTCACCTCCAGTCACATACTAGTATCTCAAATTCAATACATCCTTCCCCCAACAACCTAATTGCTATAATCTACTCACATTTTTACCTCCCTCAGGGAGTGGTATCCAATCTCCCAAGAACAAAAACTGAAAGGTGTCCTTGATGAGCCTATTATTCCCAAATGACACATCCAGTTCCTCAGTAAATCTTGTCAATGTTACTTTCAAAATACCAGAATTCACCTGGCATGGTGACCCACACCTGAAATCCCAGAAACCTGGGAGGCTGAGGCAGGAGGATCACAAGTTCAAAGCCAACCTTAGCAACCTAGCAAGACCCTGTCTCCAAAAAGGCGGGGGGCGTGCTGGGGATATAGCTCAGTGGTTAAGCACCCCTGGGTTCAATCCCCAGAACAAAAAATAAAAATAAATAAATAAATAAACAGAATTCACTATTTTCTAACTCTGCTGCAATCATTGTGGTCCAAGCCCCCATGATCCCAGCATGGGTTACAGAGTTCCTGTTAATTGGTCTCCTCTCTTCCATACCTCTCCCTAGTCTTCTTTTCTTCCTGCTTCAGGCCTTTGTACTTACTATTCACTTAGCCTGACACACTCTTTCCCTGTATTTCATTTGAGTTCTTCAAATGTCACCTTGAAAGAATGACCTTCTTGAACTCCCCATGTAAAACAGTCTCCTGCCCAAATCTGTTTAACCTGCTTAACATTTTTCAAATCAGGTACCAATACCTAACATTATATGGGGTTTCTTTGTTTGTTTTTTGTTTTTGTTTTCTGTTGTCTCCTTCATTAGAAGATCAGCTTCATACGGTCAGGAACTTGTTCACTACTAGAGAGAAAGTAGAACTGAGCCTGGCTCTTGGTTGGTTCTTAATAAATATTTATTAAGACACTTGGCAAATGAATACTTGTGGTTGATGATGGGGTTTTCTTGTTGTTTGGGGGTGTTTTGTTTTGTTTTCATTTTGGCAGGACTAGAGATGGAACCCAGGGCCTCACATGCACACGCTAGACAAGTATACTGTACTAGTGCTGAGCCATACCCCTAGCCCTATGATCATTTTTATATAAGGGGAAAAGGGAGAAATTATTGCTATTTTAGCACACAAAGTCAAGAATTGTTTTCTAAGAAGTTAGCAAGGGTGAAACTAGCCACAGCAGCCTATGCCTAGGGAAAATTCTGCCTGACCAATGAGTGAGAATGAGGCAGATTAGTCTCCTATCTGATATATGAGGGGAGGGGAAAATGGACATGTATCTTCCATATGTACAGACTGTGCCAGGAAACACTATTAAAGGGAAAGGAGGGTCACAGGACCCTCTGTGGTCAGGAATCAAGGAAAAGGAACACTTATCCAGCTCTCAGGAAGATGCAGAATCAATCCACTGAGGCCTGAGCACCATCCTCACCAGTTTCTGATCCAGAGGGCCTTAGAATCAGTAAATTTCTTACTTGAGAAAGGCCCCAAAACATTCAAGACAACATTGTCCAGCTTCTAAATAGGAATTCTTATTAGAGAAAGAAAAACAGACTTAGGCAACTTCTTCCCAACTGTCCCCAGCTTTTTCCACTCTCAACTTGTGTCAAGTGAAAAATTAATCCCATAAAATAAGACACCTGGGGGGCTGCAGCTGTGGCTCAGTGGTTATAGCACTCGCCTGGCATGCATGAGTACGTGGATTCAAACCCCAACACCACATACAAAATGAAATGCCCAAGCAATGAAAGCCACATGAAAAACTAAATAAAAATTTGATTCTTTCTCTCTCTCCCTCTCTCGCTCTCTCTCTCTTACTGTGCCTTTCTCTTAAAAATAAATAAATAAAGACACCTGGAGAATTTGCAGAACTGCCTTGCCAAAAACTGGGATCTGGGCTTAGCAGTTGGTCCATCCAGTGCTCATCTGCCCAGAATCACCAGCGCCTTGCTTCCCCTGCAGCTTGCTTTCAACTCTGCCCTCTCACAGCACCCTCATCTACACCTGTCAGTTTACATTTCTGTTTTGCCATCATAGGACAGAAGGAGCATAGAGCAGTACCCAGCACAAGGAAGACAGTTATTACAGAGATCTATTGCAGCATAACACCAACCCAAAACTTAGTATCTTAAAATGATCTCTCACAGTTGAGCAGTTAACTGAGTAGTTAGTTGTACCTCCCATGGTGTTAGCTGGAACATGGATATAATGGGAAGTTACAAAGTTACATAGTGGCAATTAGGGCTGACTGGGAGTGGGTTGTGGGTCATGGGGCCTCCATTCTCCACGTTTCCTCACAAACTATAAAATATATTCCAAAAAGGAGCATTTCAAGAACAAAACAAGAAGATGAAGATCTTTTTAAGGCCTAGCCTTAAGCATCACTTCTGTGGGCATTTTGTTGTTGTTGTTAAAAACAAGTTACAGGGGGCTGGAGCTCCGTGGGTGGCTCCTCCCTGGCATGCACAAGTACAAGGGTTCAAACCCCAGGACCACATACACAACAATGTCTCAGAGCAACAAAGGTCACATGAAAAATTAACTAAAAATTGTTTTTTTCTCCCTCCCTCTCAAAAAAAAATTTTTTTTAAACAAGTTACAATGCCTAGCATGGACAAGGCCCTTGGTTCAATCCCCAGTACCTCAAAAAATGAATGAATGAATATGTACATAAGTATAAGTTATAGAATCAAAGGGAGTAAATATAGACTCTACCTTTCTTTTTTTTGAAGAGAGAGAAAGAGGATGAGGGGAGAGAAAAACAATCAATTTTATTTAATTTTTCATCTGGTCTTTGTTTTTCCGACACTTAGTTGTATATGTGCTGCTGGGGTTTGAACCGGGTCCTTGTGCATGCCAGGCAAGTGCTCCAACCACTGAGCCACCACTCAAGGCCTACACTTTACCTTTTGATGGGATGGCGGGGCAAAAAATTGGCACACAATTTTTTTAGAAAATGTTCATTACTGTCCTCCAAAAATCCCACAAAGGTGCATCCCACCAAGATTTCAGGTGCAGAATTTCATCATCTAAATCAGCTCCAGGTATGGTTCCCGGGATTCAGGACCTATTAATCACAAAAACAAATTTTCTTCTTTTTCTTGTTCTCTTTCTTCCTAAGCAATTCAGTGCAAAAATTACTCAGTAGGGTTGACAAGGTAGATGCCTAAATGGCATGGACAGTGTGTCAAAGCCAAACTAGGAGAAGAAGGAAGGATAGGGAGCATGGGGAGGACAGCAACTCAACACAGGTGAGTGCTCGCTCAAGCGAAGTAAAAAGGGCATCCAAGGACTTGAGCATGGTAGGTGGACTTCTATGAAACAGCAGTCCAGGGTGAGGGTGAAGCCCATGAGGGGTAAGGTAATTGTTAACAACAGCGAGAGTGATTAAAAGGGAACTATGTACAAATGTGGATAAAGAAAGTTATCCAAGCCTCTGACTGTTAGAGAAGGGTGTTACAAATGTAGCCAGGGAGTAAACTAAAATGAATCATTTGGTACTTTACTTGAATTTAAAAAATTGGAGTTCATGCTTTTAGAGATAGATAATGAAAGTATTACACATGTAAGAGAATCTCTCTCTCTCTCATGTGTGTGTGTGTGTGTGTGTGTGTGTGTAAATAGAAATTACTCAATGTAATGAGAACATTTAGCATCCAAATCTTGGTTTCTAAATACCATTGTCCAATAAAAAGACCTAAGTATCCTCAGAGAAAAGGCTGATTCCAGGGATGAACCAGATATATTACAAGGCGAGCCTGGAGAATCTCGTGCCAGGAAATAAAAAGCTCAAAGGATGATGAAAATATGTCAAAAGGAATAAAAGTCAATTTGGAGGGACTCCTATTGGGCAAATATGGAACAATTTGAGCACAAATATAATGTGGATAAGAACAGCTTATGACCTATTGAACAAAATAGGAAATCATGAGTCTATAGTAACATAATTGAAAGTTTGATGAATAAAGAAACACATAATTTCAAAGTACTACTCCATGAAATAATAATTTTGATGAGAAACATTAGACATTTTATAAAATAACCATCCTGAAATCTTCCAAAATGTCAACATCATGATACCCAAGGAAAAAATGAAGGAGAAATGGTAATTAAATGTGATTCTAAATTGGATGCTTTGTTGTACAGAATATTATTGGGACAACCAATGAAATTTGAGTGGAGACTAAGGGTAGGACGATAGTAATGCATCAATGTTAATTTTCTGATTTTGATGTTGTATTGTGGTTATACTGGAAACATGCACTGAAAGATTTGGTGGTAATAAGGCAGCATGTCATACTTATTTTTGAATAGTTTGCAAAATTATTTCTACTAAACTTACAACTTCTCTGTGAGTTACCTTTCTCCCACACATCCAACATATAATGGGAAAAGAGGAATAAACCACAAGAGACACCACAACAGACAACTCCCATGTAGAAAGGAGGCTAGTAAGAGGTACATAACAGGCATTAGTAAATCTGAAAACCAATCACATACTTGCAGACAATTCCCTGGGCTCCAGCTCTTAGGTCGGGGAATGTGATTCTGTGTATCTCTTATCGCTAGCCTCTCAGCTCTTGGCTTCTTCTTTTGAGTTACTCTTCTTTTGCCATAAGAAATAGCCCTTGTTTGGAGACAGTAATTTGTTCAAGATGATTCACTGGGCACTCAATGTCCTTTTTCATTTAAAACTATCTTTATTTCTCGAGAGAGAAAAAAAAAGTTGTGATTTTTTTTCCATTTTATTGATTTCACTCCACTAGATGAAAACACTCCCTACCCACAAATCTCAGGAGACGCCCTTCCCTCCTTGCTGTGTGAGGCTGTGGGACAAACCCTTAATATTCTTTTTTTTTCTTTTTTTTTTCTTTAATTTGGTCCTGGGAATTGAATCCAGGAGCAGTTAACCACCGAGCCACATCCTAGGCCTTTTTTTTTTTTTTTTAAAGAGAGAGGGACAGTGAGAGAGACAGAGAAAGAGAAACAACTTTATTTATGCTTTTAGAGATAGAGCCGCTGAGCCACCGCTGAGCCACTGCTCCAGCCCCAATCCCAGCCCTTTTTAATTTGAGACAGAGTCTTCCTAGTTTCTTAGGGCTTCATTAAATTGCTGAGACTGGCTTTGAACCCTCCTGCCTCAGCCTCCCCAGTTGCTGGGATTACAGGCATGTGCTAATATGACTAGCAAATCCTTAATATTCTTAAAAGTACTTTGTCTAGATAAGAGGTTTCAGAGGCACTGTTTAAAATCTTTCTGAAGGGGGCTGGAATGGTGGTTCAGCAGTCATGGTGCTTGCCTGGCATGCGCAAGGACCTGGGTTCGAACCCCAGCACCACATATACAACAAAGTGTTGGAGCAACAAAAGCCACGTGAAAAACTAAATAAAATTGATTTTGTCTTTCTCTCTCTATGTCTCTCTCTCTTTAAAAAAAAAAAAATCTGGGGCTGGAGCGGTGGCTCTTCGGTTTCGGCGCTTGCCTGGCAAGCACGAGGACCCGGTTCAAACCCCAGTACCACGTACACAACTAAGTGTTGGAGCAACTAGGGCCATGTGAAAAACTAGATAAAGTTGTTTCTCTCTTTCTCTGTCTCTCTCACTGTCCCTCTCTCTTAAAAAAAAAAAAAATCTTTCTGAAGCAAGGCACGATGGCACATGCCCAGGGGCTTGAGTGGCTGAGGCAGGAGAATTACAAGTTTGAGGCCAGCATCAGCAATTTAGTAAGGCCCTAAGCAGCTTACCGAGACCCTGTCTCAAGATAAAAAATACAAAGGGTTAAGATATGGCTCAGTGATTAAGTGCCCCTGGGTTCAATCCCTGGTACCAAAAAATAAAATAAAAATTTTCTGGGATCCTAGTGAGTTTTACAACCATATCCTGGACCCAAGAGCCAGTTCCAACTGGGAGTGTCCTGGAATTCATTTTTTCCTCTAGGTTTTAATTTACTTTTAGCATTTTTGTTGGCTATTCAAACTGTCCTGAACCCTCTATAGTTACTCTAAATTTTTCTTCAAACAATGGTTCATTTTTTCTGCACTTTTTCATACGCAACAAAAAGTAGCAAGTAACAATTTAGAATATTTTGCCTGGGAATCTCCAAGGCCACAAATTCAGTTGAAGCATTAGAGAATGTATCTTCATTTATGTTACTGCCTGTTAGCAATGTGTAATCTAGGTCTCCAATAACCACTAATAATTTTCCCATTTGCCTCTTCCTCCCTACCTTTCAGAGCTCTGAAAGCTTCTTGGTCCCAAGGCAATGCTGTATGTTTCAGATTTTTCTTATGAAAAATCCCCCACTTTCGGATACAATTTCTGTATCAATTGTCTATTGAAGGAGTTGGCAAATTAGGTTCCATTTTCCAAATCAGGCCTACCACCTATTTTTATAAGTGAAAATTTAATAGAACTCAGCTATGTTTTGTTTGTGTATCGAGAATGGTTGTTTATGTGCTACAAAGGCAGAGTTAAGTAGGTGGAACGGAGATAATCAGCCCACAAAGCCTAAAATAGTTACTATCCAATTTTTTTTCAGTACTGAGGACAGAACCCAGAGCCTCACACATACCAGGTAAATGCTGAGCACGTGCTTTACCACTGAGTTCCTGCCCGCAGGCAGGAGAGAAAAAAAATGTTAGAAGCAAGGGCAATTCAGCCCTCTAAGACTACATACACTGGAAAATTCTTCCAAAATAAGACAGATGTTACATGCTGAGTGGACAAATATAAATGACAAAAGTTTACTTAAGACATTTAGTGGGTTGCTGTTCCTTTTAATTGTAATACTATCCAACCCATATTATCCATTTTATCCATAAGGGTGATTGTTAAAGGCCTTGCTGAAGACCCAGTTTGCCAAAAAACAGACTGTCAACTGCAGCTCTGTGATCTGTCAGTTCAGGGACCTGTTAAGAAAGGAAATTTGATTATACTTGCTCTGGCTTGTTCTGAGAAATCTCCACTTCCTTTTATATCTTTCAAAACCTATTCTGAAAAAACAAAAAATTAATAATGACACTGAATCTTTCTGAGTCTTTCCAAGATATGGCAATCAAACCTTATTAGGATAACCTCCCAAAGTATAACATTTGCTCATTTCTAGTAACCTTAATAGGAAATTATACCAGTGCTTTGAATGAGTACATTACAATTATGTGTACTTACAAACCAGTTTTACAGACATCAGTTTGCCTGTCTTAGCTATATTCAAACAGCATACATATATGTATGTATGTATTTCTATGTACACACATTTGTTTTATATCCGTACATCAAATAAATAATTCAATGGGGAAAAAAAAAAACACCTATTCTGAGACAGGTGTGGTGAGGCATGCATCCAATCTCAGTGATTCAGAAGGCTGAGGCAGGAGGATTGCAAATTTGAGGCCCTAAGCAATTTAGTGAGAATCTGTCTTCTCAAAATAAAAAGGTCTGGGGATGCAGCTCAGTGGGAAAGTGCCTCTGGGTTCAATCCCTGTACCCCCCCAAAAAAAAACCAAAAAAAACCCCACAATATTCTGGAGCCAGGTGTAGTAGCATAGGCCTGTAATCCCAGCAATTTTGGAGGCTGAGGCAGGCAGATTTCAGCTTTGAGGCCAGCCTCAGCAACCTAGAGAAAATTTTAAAAATTAAAAAATAAAAAAGGACACAGAATGTAGCTTAGCAGTAAGCATCTTTGGGTTTAAGACCAACTGTACACAAACAAAACCCTATTCTTGAAAAACAATGAATAGTTCGCATGATCAACTTTTTCTCCCTGCTATAGTTTGGATCTAGAATGACCCATCAAAAGCCCAAGTGAGGAGGTGTAACAACAAACCCCTTCAACATGTAAAATCATAATGAAAAATAAAATCTTGCTTAAAAAAAAAAAGCCCATGTGATTAAGCCTTGGTCCCTAGCTTGGTGCTAGTGGGCAGGGGTGGATCCTTTAGGAGGCGGAGCCTACTGGATGGTCTTCATATCCTTGGGAGCCTTGGGAGGATTACAAGATCCTGGTCTCTTCTTTCTGTCTCTCACTCCTGGCCATGAGGTGAGTGGTTTTGCTCTGCTGTGTGCTTCCACCATCATTTGCTTCCATGTCATAGTCCCAAAGGAATGAGGCCACTTGATCATGGACTGAAAACCTCCAAAACTGAGTGAAAATGAATGCTTTCTCTTTGTAAGTTGATTATCCTCGGTATTTGTTATATTGGCCAAAGGCTGACTAACCACTTCCCTGTAAGGGACAGGTATTGATTATATCTGCCTTGTATTCATTACTCCTTCTGATAGGAGATTCCTCCTCTTCTCCAAGTGGTTGGGATAGGCTGACCATGGACTTTTCAATAAACTAGCACCATATTTCCTCTGGGCACAATGATTGGTTCAGGGATAAACACCTGGCCCAAGGATGGCTAATGAGCAGTGTCCAGGCTTCCCCTAGAACTTCTGTAACAAGTATTGAGAGAAAAACTCTTCCTTTACTCTGCAGTTGTCAGCCTGGAGTATTTCTGGGACTCTGGAAACAAACTGTCGTGGACTTGGTGGTTTAAAACAACAGAAATTGCTAGGCACAGTGGTAACAACCTGTAATCCAAGCAGCTCAGGAGGCTGAGGCAGGAGGGTTGTAAAAAACAAACAAATCAAAAACAAAAAAAACAGAAATTCATTCTTTCACAGTTCTGTAGGCAAAAAGTCCGAAATCAGGGTGTCAGCAGATCCACACTCCTTCGGAAAGCTGTAAGGAAGAATCCTTCCTTGCCTCTTCTAGTTTCTGTGACTCAGTAATCCCTAGTATTCTTTGATTTGTAGCTGCACCACACTAATTTTTAACTCGGTCTTCACATGGTCTTATTCTCTTCTGTTGATGTGTCCTCTCCTTTTCTAAAACACACCATCTACCCTAATTCAGTACAACCTCATTTTGATTTAACTGTTTGCATCAGCAAAGACATTATTTCCAAATAATGTCAATTCTGAGGTTTTGAATAGACTTGAATTTTGGAGGTACAGTATTCAACTCTCTATAGCCATCATGTGGAAAGAACCTGCCTGAGAATTAAGCCAACAAGGAGGCATATGCCCTGGTATGCCATATCTGACTCCTATTGAACTTAACCAGTATGTATTCTGGTAAATTCCTCCCCTTTCTCACCGCCCCCCGCCTTAAGTTGATTTAAAGTAACAGAAAGAAACTACCATTTCCTCCTTTTGCAAAATTAGAAAATCATTTACACATGACCAATGTTCCAAACTTCTCCCTACTTAACACATCCTGAAAAATTCTTTGACAGTGAATGAGCAATTTCATTTGGAATTTCTCTTAGTGCTTTGGATTTACTTCACTGGGCTAGGAAACAAATTTATTTTGAATGGCTAGATGATCTCTTACAAAGTCTTCAACCATTTTTCCTACTTTTTATTAGGGAAGATTGAAATAGAATAGTATAATTCCCTATTTTTTTACCCATTTTTTTAGAATACCAACATGTAGCCAACTTTGCTTTGCTTATACCCCCACTTCTTCCACCTCTTTAACAAGCCCCTCTCTCAAAATTAAAAATAAAAAGGACTGGGGATATAGTCCAGTGGCAGAGCACTTGCCTAGCATGAATGAGGCCTTGGATTCAATTCTCAGTACTGTAAAGAAAGAAGAGAGAAAAAGATGGGGATGAAGGAAGAGAGGAAGGATGAAAAGGAAGGAAAAGAAATAGAGTGCAATAGAGGTTTGCTAAAGATAAGAGATAAAACAAGAAGCCCCTCCAAGCACTTAGAGAACTTTAAAGTGAGTCACCTGGGGAGCTGTTAAAATGTAGATATTGCTTGAGGAGATAAGGCAGGAATTCTGCAGTTCTAACTAGTATCTTAGATGATACCATTGCTGCTGGTCTGTGGATCACACTTTGGCAAGGCCCTATACCATAATGCAAAGGAGAAAAATGATAGGGTACTGTATAAGGGACAAGTAATGGGGCACAGAGCTGGGTATTAATGCTAGAAAGAGGGAGCTAGCAGGAACTAAGTGGTAAAGCACATGCTCAGCATGTGAGAGGTCCTGGGTTTGATCCCCAGAACTTAGAGAAAGAAAGAAAAGTGGGAAAGAAAAAATTATGGAAAGAGGAGGCACCACTACATGTCAGTTCTATTAAACATATGATAAAGAGTGAACATGTCCATGACTTGGGAGGCAAAGTGAGGAGGATCTCAGGTTTGAGGCCAGCCTCAGCAACTTAGCAAAACTCTCAGCAGCTTAATAAGAAACTGTCTCAAGCAGGCTGTGGTGACACACCTGTAATCCCAGTGACTCCGGAGGCTGAGGCAGGAGATATTCAAGTTCAAAGCCAGCCTCTGCAACTTACTGAGATCCTGTCTTAAAATAAAAAAATAAAAAGGGCTGGGGATGTGGGTCAGTGGTAAAGCACTCCTGGGTTCAATCCCTAGTACCACAAACAAACAAACAAACAAACAAAAAAGCTGTCTCAAAAATTTAAAAATAAAATACAAAATGGGGATATAGGTCAGTAGTAAAGTGCCCCTGGTTCAATCGCCAGTACAAAAAAAAAAAAAAAAGAAGAAGAAGAAGGAGGAGGAGAAAGAGAAGGAGAAGAAGAAGAAGAAGAGGAGGAGGAGGAGGAGGAGGAAGAGGAAGAGGAAGAGGAAGAAGAAGAAGAAGAAGAAGAAGGAGAAGAAGAAAAGAGTGTGGGGCTGAAGCGGTGGCTCCCAGTTACGGGGCTTGCCTGGCATGTGCAAGTACACGAGTTAGAACCCCAGCACTAGTATACACCGAAGCTTTTTTTTTTTTTTTCAAATATTGTTTATTTTAATGAAGCTG
>PVKS010003535.1:0-102587 GCA_004027875.1 Aplodontia rufa
TGTTTCTCTCTTTCTCTGTCTCTCTCACTGTCCCTCTCTCTTTAAAAAAAAAAAAAAGATGTGTGTGCTACAGAGATGTGTAGCTGGAATCAGTGAGCAACAGCAGGAATACCATATAACTGAGTGCTAAATGTGGGATGCAGGCTGCAGTGCGGTGGAGGGTTGAAGGAGAAGGAGAAGGGTCACTTAAAGGAATGAAATTATTAAAGAAGGCTTTGGACAACATAGACAATTTACTAAGACAAAAGGGATAAAAAAGAACAATATGACATATATAAGGGAGGGCTTCTTAGTGACTTAGCAGAGGCGCATTAGTGTTTTCCTGTGATCAGTCCCCTTCAGAAGACATTCACTACCAGGTATCCCTTTCCCCCTGAAAACGAGGGGTACTATGAGAGGCAGAGGACTATTCATGCAATTCCTGCTGATGTATGGATGGCACTGTTGCTAAATGCTGTTTGGAAGTCTTCTCACTGAAGAGCTCTCAAATCAATAGGATGAGTTTTCATTATTAATGTTTTCAGGAAAACATCTTAATGAATGCTGCCATTGTACTTTATTTAATAAATTACTGATTTTACTGCCCCCTTCATGCATTGGTAATTTAAAAAAGTTTATAATGTTAATTTCTTAAGTGTTATGTTTTTTAGTTTGAACTAGACATGCTGCTGTACAAATAGGTGGAGTTGGACTAATCACAGGTGAGAAAGAACCTGGATAAAATATTTATACTTGGCCCCACAGTGCTCCATATGTACTTAAGGCAATTTGCTCATTAAACAGAAACTAATGGAGCAGTGAAAATTCTGCCAATATCAGCAGAAAGCATTTGTTTGGAATGTAATCTTTACTTTCAATTTTGGCTAAACTGGTGAGTTTTTTTCAAGTTTTGAGCTAATTTTATTCTTTAAAAAAGTGGCTGAAAGTATTATCTTCATATTTTTTTCCTGCTTCACAACTTGATATATCTTCTTCAATTTCTGCATCTATAATGTACGGGTAATAATAGCTTCAAACATAGGTTCTTGTGGCAAGTAAAGGAGTTGTAATGTGTAATTATTAGAAACATCCAAAGTGTTTAAAGGAGTACGAATACGTAAAGTGTTACATAGTGCTAATACGTGGCTGGCATTTATTTGATCTCTATAAGTAGTTTTACTACTTTTGTTGTTGCTGTTGTGGCTTTTAGTGCTAAACTATAAATTAACATGAAGGAACCAATGTTGTCACGTTTTTAAGAAATGGTTCACATGTACAATCACAATAACTCAGCAAAATAACTGACACAAGCATGACAAATTATCCAGCCAATAAACTAGTGTGCAATTAATTCACTAACAAACAACTTATGTCTGATAATTATTAATAACTATTAATAATTGCCACATTGGTGTACTTCTGTGCGTTTACTCAGCAGCAGTGTTCTGTTCGTGTTTCAGTGTTTTGGAACATCGGTTGCTCCCATGTATACATCTCACACTGAGTCAGTACCACGTTGAGGTGGTAGCTCCTATCAACTTGCCACTTGAACCTGCTGTGATCCACTTTGTCTTCTCTCAACTAATCTGTCAGTCCAAGGTAAAGGCTTGTTCCACCTATTTAGATAATCCATCATGCTACCACATATAATATATCAAGTTCAAGCAGCATCCATGCTGTCTCACAGCTTTCATATGAATATTAGAAGACGTGGTTTCTGGTCCTAGTCCCATCAATAACTATTTTGGATCCTAAAGTAGTCATTTAAATTGGACTCCAATTTGCTCTTTGTGTATTATGTACACATTGAGATGATAGATCACAATATTTCTGTATTCCTTTTCAGCTCTAAAATGTTTAGGATTTTAGGATTGTCAAAAACTTAAATGAAAAAATAAAGTAACTGTGTCTCTTTATTCCTAGTCAAAGTCAAGAAGGATCCATTTCAGAAAAAATTATGTCCTATTAGAATTTGCAGCCAGAAAAATGAAATTGCACAATTTCAAGAAAAAAACTTCCTCTCGATTTACTAAACAGAAATGTTTTTTAGAATAGACCAATATACATCTCATGGAATAAGGGATAATTGATTACAAAATCAGAAACAAAACCCATAGGTCTTTTTTGTTGGGGCTACTCAAAATTTTTTTCTCACTGCACTTATTGGGGCCACAAAAAGTGATATTTTCTTAATATTTTTAACCATGTATTTCATATTTTAATAGCATTATTGATGAATAATTCATCTATAATGATATACATATAAGATGTAAAGTCTGATAAACTTTAATATGTCTATGTACTTCCAAAGCCACTATCACATTGAGAGAGTAAACATATGCAGTGACTATGAAAGTTCCCTGTGCTCCTTTATGATTGTTTTAGTGTCATCCTGTAGCTTTTGAGACATTTATATTTTTAGTTTTGCTCATTTTAATATATTTTCCCTTTAATTCATCTTTAATTCATGGTTTATCTGATTTCTACATATTTGGGGATTGAGTAAATTCAAATTTTATTCCATTTTAATTAGAGAAATTCTTATATGGCTTGAAATTTTTTAAATTTGCTAATGCTTATTATTTGGCCCAAAATAACATGCATCTTGGAAAATGTTTTGTGTCCACTTGAAATGACTGTGTATTGAGCTCTTGGTCGGGGGAGCGTTCTATAAATATCAAAAGGTGAAATTGGTTAATAGTATTCAAGTTTTCTATGTTTCCCCTGAGCTTCAGTGTATAAGCTTTTTGGTTCTTAAATTATTTATAAAGGCAAATTTATATTTCCAAATATAATTATAGATTTATATCTATCATTCGTTTATGTACTTTGAAGCTCTGTTGTTCAATACTTAACATCATGCCTTCTTGATAAATTATTTTACTAAAATTTTATGTTAATAATATTACATAATAATCTGATGATGTTTTTCATTCTTAAACCACTTTGTCTAATATTAATATACTTTCCATCTATGAATTTATTTTTAACTATTTGTAATTTATATTTAAAGTACATTTCTTATAAAAGAATATATCTTTTAATTTGTATATGGTTGAATCATATTGGTCTTATTTTTAAATAATTTGATCTCATATATTAATTTTTGTTACAATTATACTATTTATATTTAGTGTGATTACTGATAAGTTTAGTTTTAAATCTATAATCTTTGGATTTATTTTCAATTTGTACCATCTATTCTTTGTTCCCACCTTGATATTTTTCTCCCTTCCTTTAAATTAACCCAGAACTTCTTTGTTTCTGTGTTATTCCTTGACTTATTAGCTAAAATTATTAATATTTTTGTGGAGGTTTGCTGTGACTACAGAACCCAACATGAACAATTTTGGAGGAAAAGCACAGTTTGAGGGCTCACTGTTTCAGAGGTCTTAGTGGATAGGCCAGCTCTGTTTCTTGGGGTTGGAGGTAAGGCAGGACATCATTGCAGACGAGTGTGGCAGAGAGAAGTGATTCAGGGTATCACCAGGAAGCAGCCCAAATACAAACTACACACCAAGCCAAATACAAAATATATAGCCCAAAGGCATACACCTCCAAAGAGCCACCTTCTCTAGCCACACCCTACCTGCCTTCAGTTGCCAGTTAATACAATTGAGGGGATCAACTCAAGGTTAAAGCTCTTATAACACAATCATTTCACTGAAGCATTCCTGCCTTGTATCACAAGAACTTTTGGGTAATACCTTTCATTCAAACCTAACAAGGCTTTAGAATTTACAGTACACATCTTTAACTTAACAAAATATATCTTCAAGTTATATTATCACTCCACATATAAGAATGAGAAGATCTCTCTGTCAAGATCTCTGACAAGATCTCCTGATTTCTGTAATTGTGATCATACATTTTATACATATATATTTTATAAATGTAACAATACATTGTTTTATTTTGTCCATTATCTCCTACAGGATTTAAATAGTAAGGAAAAATGTTATGTGTTTATTTGTGTGAATACCATTTCTGGTGTTATTAATGTCTTTTGCTGTATATATTCCATTCTCTTTCATTTCTTTTTGATTAAAGAAGTTCTTTTTATTTATTCAGAAATTTATTTGTTGAACAATCAAACTTCTAATGAAATAATATATATATAAATTCTGAAAATTATATTTACCCCCAAAAGCCATTATACCTTATCTGTATTTAAAACATGATAATAGACCTCCTTTCTCAATGGCCAGGGTCTAGCTCCAGCCTCCACAGATGAGTGAAGACATTCAACCCTTGGTTCTCTGGGTTATGCTTATTTCATTCAGCATAATTTCTTTCATAGCCATCCATTTACCTTCAAAGGCTGCAATATCATTGTTTCTAATTACTGAGTAAAACACCATGGTATAAATGTACCACAGTTTTTGGATCCATTCATCCACTGAGGGACATCTGGGTTGTTTCCATAATTTAGCTGTTGTAAATTGAGCTGCTATGAACATCTATTTCACTGTGTCACTATAGTGTGCTGATTCTAAATCCCCTGGAAAAATACCCAGGAGTGGAATAGCAGGATCATCTGGTGAGCACATCCCTAGTTTTCTGAGGATTCTCCACGCTGCTTTCTAGAGGGGCTGTACCTGTCTGCAGCTCCACCAACAGTGTGTTAGTGTGCCTTTCTCTCCACAACCCCTCTACATCTATTATTGTTTATTTTCTTCATTTTTGCCAATCTGACTGGTGTAAGGTGATATCTTAATGTAGTTTTCATTTGTATTTCTCTGATTACTAGTGATTTGGAGCACTTTCTCATGTATTCATTGGCTTGATCAATGTCCTCTGTTGAGAAGTTTCTACTTAGCTCTTTGGCCCATTTATTGATTGGGTTGTTTGTGTTTTTATATTTGAGATTTTTGAGGATTTTGTAGATTCTGGACATGTGGCCCTGTCAGAGGAATCACAGCCCATGATTCTCTCCAATTCTGTAGGAAACCTCTTGACTCTTTTGGTTGTTTCCTTGGCAGTGCAAAAGCTTTTCAGCTTTATGGCATCCCAATCACTGATTTTTGACTTTACATCCTTCATTTTAGGAGACATATTGAGAAAGTCTTTGCCTACTCCCAAATGCTGAAGTGTTGGCTCTAATTTGTCTTCTATCAGTTGCAAGGTAGCTGGTTTAATTCCTAGCTCCTTGATCCATTTTGATTTGATTCTTGTGCAAGGAGAAAGATATGGGTCTAATTTCAACTTTCTGCAGGTGGCTGTCCAGTTTGTCTAGCATCAATTGTTGAAAAGGCTATCTCTCCTCCATGTAATATTTTGTCCCCTTTTGTCAAAAATCAGATTTTAAAGATTTGAAGGTTTGTTTCAGGGTCTTTTATTCTATTCCATTGGTCTTCTTTCCTATCTTGATACTAGTACCATGCTGTCTTTGTTACTACAGCTCTATAGTATAGTTTTGGATCTGGTATGGCTCTAGCTGGAGCAATTAGGCAAGAGAAAGCAATCAAAGGGATAAAAATAGGCAGAGAGGAAGTCAAACTCTTCCTTTTTTGCTGATGACATGATCCTATATCTGGACGATCCAAAAAACTCCATCAGTAAACTGCTTGAACTTATGAACAGATTTAGCAAAGTGGCAGGCTATAAGATCAACACCCATAAATCAATAGCTTTCCTATACATTAATAATAATAGGACTGATGAAGAAATCAGGAAATCAGTCCCATTTACAATATCTTTGAAAAGAATATATAAATTGGGCATTAACTTTACAAGGGAAATCAAAGATCTCTACAATGAAAATTACCAGTCACTGAAGAATGAAATCCAGAATGACCTAAAAGATGGAAAGATGTTCCATTCTCTTGGTTAGGCAGAATTAATATAATAAAAATGGCCATTCTACCAAAAACTCTATATAGATTTAATGAAATCCCTATTAAGATACCTGTATCATTCTTTACAGACATAGCAAAAGAAATTCTCAAATTCATTTGGAACAATAAGAAACCTAGAATTGCCAAAACATTACTAAGCAAGAAAGATGACACAGGTGGTTTTGCCATACCAGATCAAAAACTATACAATAGAGCTGTGGTAACAAAGAAGTTCTTAACTGGTGCCATGGCCTGTGCTTGTAGTCCTAGCTATTGGGAGGCAGCCACAGGGAGATTGCTTGAGCCAAGTGTGTGAGACCAGTCTGGGAAACAATGAAACCCAGTGTCTTTAAAAAAAAAAAAAAACAATTTTAATACTTATTTTTGTGGTGTAGACCCCTAGAGTCTGCTAGAGACACATTCTTTCAATTGTTTATATCTGAAAAACTCATTATTTTGCCTTCATTTTTTGAAACAGGTTTTTTCTGGGCATAACATTGTAGTTTAACAGAGTTTTCACTTATTCAATATTTTAAAGACCTTCTAATGTCTTCTCAAATTGTTGCTGACAAGATATTTGCTATAATACTTCATTTTGTTCTTCTGTACATAGAATGTCTTTTTTTCCTGGCTGCTTTTAAGATTTTTCTCATTAGTGTTTTTGAAAATTATGATATATAATTAATGTAATTTTTGCCACTTTTTTTGAGGTTTGAGCAGCTTAGATTTGTGGGCTTATGACTCAGATTTGGAAAACTTTTTGACATTAGATCTTTAAATAGTATTCATTTATCCTTCCTCCATTTTATAATGTATACATTATGCTACTTAAAAGTTGTCCCAGATTTCACTGAGATTATGAGATTTTATTTTCTGTATCAGAATTGGAGTATCATTATATTTATACTCAGTAGTTTCTATTCCCTATCATGATGGATAGTTCCTACTGCTATGCCTTCAAGTTCAAAATTTCTGTCTCTGCCAATTCCAATGTCCATATCACTTTTGTATTATTTTTGAGTGTTCTTTTTTTAAATTCCTAATTCTAGGATGCATTTTTCTGCTTCTTCTTGTATCTGTTTACCTTTGATCGCACTTGCAGACATTGAGTTTATTACCTTCTTAAATGTTAGACATTAAAAATATTCCTATGGATAATCTTGAGCTTTGTTCTGAGATGCAGTTACGTTACTTGGAAATAGTTTGATCCTTTGATCTAGATTTTAATATGTGTTAATAAGATTCAGAGTAGAATTTAATCTAGTTCTAAATATCCCCCAATATTGAGACAAATAATTCCAAATGCTTTCCATGTACTCTATTCAATGCCCCGTGAATTTTGAGATTTTTTTCCTTTCTGGTTGAAACTATTCAGAAATCTGTATGAATGTTGGGAACTTCCCTTCAATCCTCTCAAATGGTTCTTTGTCCTGACTTATGTATTTTCTTCATATACATTTTCTGATCACTACTCTTATGAATATTTGAGGGGAAAATTATGCAATTGTTTTCTCTTTTCTGGAGATCTCTCCTGTCTAGAGCTCTGGTGTGTGAATTCTAGAAGATTTGCTGCACCTACACTCCCATTTTCATCATTTAGAGTTCACCAAGTTCCATTGGACTCTTCTTCCTTGAATTGCAGCCCAGAAACTCTCTCAATGCAGTAAACAGATGCAAATGTAAGGCTCAATTGATTAGTTTATCTTCTCTTTGATAACTATACAATATTCCCTGAACTTTAGTGTCTTGAAAATGCTCATTTTATACATTTTGTCTGTTTTTGTTATTCTTGCTGTTATTTTTTTTGACAGGAGGGTAAAACATAAAACATGCATAAAACATGGCACAGAAACAGCAGTGTTTGAATAATTTGCTTGCAGCAATGTTGATAATCAGTTTCACATCTAGGTAAAAATATAGTAGCTTCTCACTATCCAATAAATCTTGTTTTCTTGAAGTTCAAAATGAAATTATGAAAATAATTACATTAATTTAGACAAAAACACTAAGAAAAATTATTCTGTATGAGAATTGAGGTTAGTTCTCATGCACCGTAACAAACAAAACCCCAAAACAAATATGGGATTTAAAGGAAATAACTAAAATTAAAGGGAAAAGCTAAAAATTCAGATTTGTTCCTCATTTTATTTAACAGAACATAAAAATTTCCCCCAAATGGTGCCTTTTAAAAGTATCAGGGTCTATAATGCATTTTTATAATCTTCTTATATTTAAATCACATAGAGAATATAGTAGCTCAAATATTCTATAGTATGACAGAATTCCCCTATTTTAAATAAGGTAAGTATTACTTCATATCTTGTAGTAAGGGAGGTGAAAGGGGACTGTTGGAACTGAGTTAAAGAGGGGTACACTCTAAGCATTTATAAGTATGTCCCTGTATATACTATAGTTATGTATATAAAAATGTTCTTCATATGTATAAGAATTTTGTCACTGTGCTTGGATATTTTAGAAAGAAAATAGGACCAAGAAAGCAAGGCAAGGGGTCTGGGGAACGGGAGGAGGGGGGTAGGGGGTGCAGGAAGCGGTATTGACCAAATTGTATTGCTGTATTTTATGCACATATGAATGTGTGACAACAAATCCCATCATTATGTACAAATACAATGCACCAATAAAAAATAAGGAAAAAAAGGCAAATTAGCCAATATCAATTACACTTTAAAAAGCTATGCAGACATAAATGGAAGAGCATGATATAAAATTTTTAAATAAAAGTAAGAAATTTAAATCATTTCTATGAAATATCAAATACATAGTACTATGTATTAATATTACAATTTTTTTGCAATGCTAGGAATCAGACCCAGGGTCTTACACATGCTATTCCCCTAATGTTGAGTAGCACTGCAAACCTAATTTTCTTATTATGTATGAAATCAATCTCATTGATTTCCTTTGAAATGAGACAGATACTAAGAGAATCAGATAAATAGTGAAAATTACTCAAAGTTCAAACTTTAGACTTGTTAAGCTCAATGAAATCCATATAAAAGTAAATTAATTCCTCTGGTCTTCTTTTCCTTCTTCTGTTTTTAGTCCCCTAGGATTTATGTTAATAAGGTTTCAATATATTGTTTGAAGTCATTTTCTTTCAATTCATTAGAATATTAGAAGTAACTTTATAGCAAACTTCCTAATTTTTGAATTTTGCTCAAGCTATTTATTACAGTGGTTAAAGATATGAAATTCAAAATACTAGATATAACATGAAACCTGTCAACATTCAGAAAAAAAATTAAAAGCACTAATTTATTCTTTAAATGAAAACAAAGCTCACAGATTCTGTCTGCTAAAACCATCATTAACTTTGGAAAATTCACCTTCCTATATTTCATAGAGCCAAGTGTTGAAATAAAAATGCACAATGGCTGTGGATGCTATCTACTCATTGATTTCAGAGTAAACAAAAAATGCAAAAAAGGAGACTGATACTGCACCCTTCAAATTAATTTGCTGTCATATTAATATGTCAAATGCTACATTTTTTCAGCAAATACATATTTATTTATTCAGTAAGTATTTTCTGGGTTTCTCTTGTCTGTCAGGCATTGTTTTCTGCATAGTACATATATAAGGCAGGGAAAGATTCCTGTACTTGTGGATCTTGTACTTTGTTGGAGAAGATAGTCAGTGAATGCAATCTTTACTGAAATAAGTTCTATGAAAGAAATAAAAGAGGTGATCTGATAGCAAATAACTCCGGAGGAGAAGTGCTTTAGATAAAGAAGTTAGAAAACATGACTTGGCGGAGGAATATTTAATCTGAGACCTGTATAATTATGGAATCAACCGTGGGACCAATAAAAAGAGAGAATCCTGTGAGTGTGGGCAAACAAGAGGAAATCCTGAAATGGCAGAGAGTAAAGATATTCTAGAAACAGAAAGGTAGCTAACGTTGTTGAATCATAATAAGATAAACAACATATGCTGACTAAAGGTGAGATGGATGTGCAGTTGGGATACATGTCATAGAGACATGCATTTTAAGGGATTTACTTTTTTAAGAAGTGTAATATATTAAAAGCAGAAAGTGAAGTAACATGCTTGTATCTAGAAAGAAAATCTAGATTTCAAGATACTCGTCATTTTGTCAATTGTCAGGTTTAAAATCACACTTTATCTTTTGAAAGTAAAACATGCCTACGAAGGACTTCATTTTTGGTTTTTAAATATGTTTGCATTATGATCCAAAAGAAAGTTCTAAACTATAGATCACTTGAACAAAAACTATGCAAATGTGTTAAAATTTGGGCAGTTGTTAAGGTGCAGCCAATGGTCAATAATGCTATTATTTCATGTCTAATCCAGCAAATTAATACTTATATAGAAAAATTGACTTCACTGGAAAGTTATTCAATTTAACAAAGTTTTGAGTGTGTGATATTTACATGGCATTCTAAGGAACACAAAGATGAGTATTATAGAGATCCCATTTCACAGAGAGTTAAAATCCAACAGGAGGATTCAAACTAGAACACCAAAACACCTTGAAAAGAGTGGATCTGAAAATTAAAAGACATTTTATTTTCTCTTTTCCAAGTTCAATATCTGCAACCAATACATTACAGGATCTTGATGAGGCAAGAACACTTGCCCTTAAGCAAACCTTTCAAAATAAGCTTAATTTTGAAGTAACTAGAAGATAAGAGATGCTTCCCACAACTCAGAGGTCATTATTTGGACTTTTGCTTTCAGCTTAACTGCTTGAGGTAGATTGTTTTCTTAGACTTTCTTGATTTTGCAATTCTTTTCTCCCAAATGAAAATCTTTTAAAATGCTTGGGAAAAAATCTCCTCTAATAACTAAATGCTATAGGTTTTACCACATCCTTCCCACCAATAAAAAGATGGAAATTATAAAATACATGTAATATAATTCCATGCCATTACAATTTGTAATTAGGCATAATGTAGATTAAAATAGTTTTGAAAAATTGAATGTACACTAAATTTATGGCTGTAAGTAAAATATGTATGCTTTAGAATAGACATTTAATTAATAAATGTAAATTATTAAAATAATGCACACATACACAGAGTACACATAATTCAGTATAACCTTGCAGAGAACAGGCATTATGTCTAAAGATCAAAAGAAAACGACCCAAAACAGAAAACAATTGTTGAATTTCTAATTGGGGAAATTAGGCTGGGTGAATTATTTTCTCCTGTAAAAATCCTATGAATGTCATCATAATGTTTTATAATAAAAATTTAAATGTAATCTATCTTCAGTAAGACAACATTAGGCAGTTACTTTAATTATAATGTGCTGTTAGGTTTTACATGTTTAAATTGAAAAAAATACATTTTACTATCTATACATTACCTGAATGCTCTAAGACCCAAAATATTCAACATTATGATTCAAATTTATAGTTTAGAAACTTTAAAAAAGTTTCTAAATTGTTCTCATAAAATATCTTCTTGAAAATGCAAGCACCTGGTGGTTGTAATTACCTTACTCTCTTTCTATAGATGAAAAACCTCACAAATTATTATCAATTCCAATTATTAGGGATTGGCACTATAATTTTAATGACCAGACCCCATATTTTAGGCACTGAGGTGAAGAGAGCAGTTCATTAATTGAATCAGAGCTTTACTCATAGACATTAGTAACATATATATGCCACACTTTATTTTAAAAAATTGCTGCTCAATGGCATAGTAAAAAAGTTCTATATCGTTCTGACACGCATGCTATGTATCATTGCAGAAGCTCAGAGACTAATATTACACTTAGGATACTTAACAGCATATAAATACACAATGAAGAACATACGCACACACCCCTACCTCATTCTAGAACACCTTACATTATATTCATTAAGCCTGGTTTTCCATTGTTTGCTTTTAGTATAAATAGAAAAGCTTTCTGCTAATTTTCAGTCATGTTGGTTCTTCTTTCCAGTCTCCAGAAGATAAAACATTAAATCTTGGAAAATCTTGTAATGTTATTATGGTTTATTTTTATGTCATTTTCTACCAGCAAGGCTCTTCCCCCACTTTTAATTTTCCATCTACTTTCTAAAACTCTATCCAAATAATTTTTCTTTATAACTCTTTTTGAAAATTCTAATAGACTTCTCTCTGTTTTATTCTGAAAATGGCTTGAACCCATACTACTTTGTATATCATCATTTGAATACCCCCCACAGAACAAATACAAATAGTCTCTACACATCCAGCAGATGCATAACCAATGGGTAGCATGATGGCAAAACTCAGGATACAATTTAGTTAGACAGTAAATATTTATTCAGTGTCTTCGATGTGCCAGGCACTTGGTACACACATACACAAAATCACTTCCTTTAGGAAGGTTATAATCTATCTCTAGGTCTAGTCCTGACTTCTCCATTGAATAAGTTTGAGCAAATATCATTTTTTCTCCATCTCATTTTAGAAATCACTGTAACAATACCTTCAAAAGTTATTGTGAAAATTTAATAAAATAAGAAATTAAATGCAATTAGACAATTTTGAAGTAATAAATAAATTAGTTATTTTGTTGTTTTTTGTATTTGCCTTTTAATTTTTAAGTACTTTAATTTTATGTCTCCAGAAAGATAAAACAATTCTTGAGTGCAAAAACCATGCCAAATATTTCCTTGTAACCACACCATGCTTTGAGCAGTATTAGTCCTACAGCAACTTCCCCACCAACTGTTATTGACTCTAATGTGCTTTATCAAATCATAGAGAGAGAAATATTTAATCCTCACTTCCCTCATAAACATATGCAAATGAATGACAATCAGTACAAAGTCCAAAATGATTTCAAAAAAATTGTTTATAGATTATATCATATAAAATGACCAGAAAGAAAGATTTTAATAGTAGATGATTAGTTGGTCCCTTTTGGTATATTTTGCATGTGTCTGTGTGTGATTGTGTTGCGGAGGAACAAACTCAGGATCAAACTTGCTAGGCAAGTGCTCTCTTATTGCACTATATCCCAGGCCCTCCATTAGGTACATCAGTTTTAAACAAGGCCACTCATTTCTTATCTCTGGCAGGCAAATATGCACAGATATTTCAAAATTCAAGAATCTTTACATAATGGTCGGCAAGAAGTCAAGGAATCAATTATGAAGCCTCCTTTTTGACTTTTTGATTTGTTCCAAGATTCAGTAGAAGCTATAAAAAGATTAAATCACATGATTATTTTTATCAGATAATTTATCAGTTAATCTAACCTGGATTACAATACATTCTTTCCCATTATTTGCTTAATAGAAACTCAAGTAAAATTAGTTGAAGGTAATTTGCATTTTACAGAAAGGCAAAGCAATCTATCTGAGTCTTCTATTGACTGTTCAAAATGATTAAATAGATCTTCTCTCAAAATAAAGTCTATTGGCAATAGACCAAAGACTCTAAAAACTTCCATGCAAATCATTTAATTTTCCTAAGAGTCACATTTTTTGTGTGTGTCACCATACTTTAAATTCAGCTCAGCATAATATATATTACAGGCAGAACAAGAAAAATAGTTATATTTTTGTTCTAATCTTGCTTTCTCTTCTACATGTTCTTTTTTATTCCCATAAATTTTCTGTCTTTGTTACTTATAAAGACACTCATAGCCAAGGACTTTAATGTATATTATTATGTTTGAAAGTATCACTAAATTTTTTTTTGCTCATTCATTTATTCATTAAATATTTTCTAGTATATAATGTGTGCTGAGTACTCTGTTATTTACTACAGACAGAGCAACAGACAAGATGGACTGGGTCCCAGCTCTCAGGAAAATTACGTTCTAGACAAAGAAAAAGTAAACATGCAAAAAGTAAAGGACAATACAACTTTAGCTAATGTTAGTACTAGCGAAAAAGAAGTAGACTAGAATAGACATAGAGGGGTTGGGAGTGAATGCTTTACCTGGAATGATCAGGAAAGAGCCTTTTGAGGGAAAATATTAAAATCGTAATACAAATGAGGAGTAAGAACAACAAAAAACCATTGGAACTCATAAAAATTAGCTGAAGACATGCCTAAATGCAAACCTAAATGTAAACCTAAATGTAAAATACAAAACTATAAAACTTCTAAAACATAACATAGGTGAAAATCTAGATGACCTTGAGTTCAATGATTATTTTTATACATACAATACCAAAAGCACAATCTGTGAAAGAAAAAAATTAATAGACTGGACTTCATTAAAATTAAAAGTTTCCAGAAAAGGCATGCTAAGAAAATAAAAAAGAAGTCATTGGCTGTGACGTACATTTATAAAAATGTATGAGATGAAGGACTTGTGTCCAAACTATACAAAGAATTCTGAAAACTTAACAAGAAGAAAATAATTAAAAACTGGGCAAAGGATCTGCACATAAATGCCACCAAAGAAGATATGTAGATGTGAAGCAAACACATGAAAAAGAGGCTCAATATGAAATGCCATCATACTGAACATCATATTAACATAATATTGAACATCATAGTAAAACAACAATAATATACTACCCTACCCCTATTAAAATGGCTCAAATCAGTAGCAGACGATAGAAAATGCTGGTAAGGATGTAGCACCAAAAGGAGCTTCATTTAATGTGGGTGAAATGGTACATTTTGGAAGACAGCTTTGCAGTTTTGTTTTGTTTTTTATAAAACTAAACACATGCTCTTGCCATGAGATTCATCAGTAGTGTGTCTTAATATTTACCCAAAGTAGTTGAAAACTTATGCACCCCAAAACCTTCACATGAATGTTTACACCAATTTTTTTTTATAGTTGTCAAAACATGGAAGCAGTCAAGATGTCCTTCAGGAGATGAATGGATGGTCACACTGTGGTATAGTTATATAATAGAATACTCTTTAGTGCTAAAAATAAATAAGCTATCAAGAGATGAAAAGACATGAAAGAGACTTCATAGTGCTTAGTGAGAGAATCCAGCCTGCAAAAGCTACACACTCTATGATTCTGACTATATGACATTTAGAAAAGCCAAAAATATAGAGACTGTAAATATACCAGTGGTTGCTAGGGGTTCATAAGGAGGAAGGTGGGATGAGCATGGGGGCAGAGCATGGGGGAATTTTAAGGCAGTGAAACTATTCTATATGACACTGTAATGATGGATACATGATGTTATGTATTTGTCAAAACATTCAACTGGGGTCTGGAGCGGTGGTTCGGCAATTACGGTGGATGCATGAGTTCATGGGTTCAAACCCCAGCACCACATAAACAACTAGTATCAGAGCAATGAAAGCCATGTGAAAAACTAAATAAAAATTGATTCCCTCTGTCTCTCTCTCTCTCTCACTGTCCCTCTCTCTTTAAAAACAAAAAACACATTGAACTGTATAGAACAAAAGTGGATCCAAATGCAAAGTATGGATTTTTCATGGATTTTAATACTGTATCTATATTCACTCATTAATTATAACAAATGTCTTATACTGCAAGATGTTGATAATATTTGTAAAGTGAGTATGGAGAGGTGGAGGGAGACAGTATATATGGGAACTCTATACTTTCTGTTCAGTTTTTCTACAAATGTAACATTACTTTAAATACAGTGCATTATTTATTTTTAAAAGGCCATTAGAATGTGGCTGGAGCTGTGGCTTGTCTGTTACAGCGCTTGCCTGGCATGTATGAGTATGCAGGTTCAAACCCCAGCCCCAAGTACACAACAGAGTGTCAGAGGAACAAAAGCCACATGAAAAACTAAATAAAAATTGCTTCTGTCTCTTTCACTGTCCCTCTTTCTTAAAAAAGAAAAAAAAAAAAGCCATTAGAAGGGCTGGAGAGGTGGCTCAGTGGTAGAGCCCTTGCCTGGCATGTGCAAGGACCAGGGTTTGATTCCCAGCTCCGTACGCATAACTAAGTGGAAGCAAAACAAAAACCAGATAAAAAAAATTAAAAAAATAACTGTTTCATATTCTCTCTTTCTCTTCTACCTCTTCTTTAAAAAAAAACAAAAACAAAAAACAAAAGCCATTAGAAGATCCATGGACAGGAAAAAAACATAGAAGTGCCCTTATTATAATACAGGGGAGAGAAGGAGCTGTGGAAGGAGCTGAGGTCTGAGAGTAAGATGCAGTCATGACATCTCTCAGAGGTCATGGAGATGCTTTTAATTTATTACAGGTGCAAGGGAAAACTATTCTGGCGTTTTATGCAGGATATACAATTTGGTTTTTTTCTAGACCAATTTGGCTACTGGGAGAAGCAAGGTTTAGAGGATATGAGGGGGATTATAGGCAGGGAAAGGATTTTAGTAGTTAAAACAGGAAGTGGTTTCAATAGTCTAGGCATCTATGAACATTTCTGTAGTCTAAGTGTTCTGCAACTCCATTTCTTGCTTATAATTATGATAGATGTCATTCTGCATTAATTCTAAAGTATGGACTCAGTAATTCTGATAAAATTTTTCATAGATCTGTTTCTACTACTAGTTTGATTATATCCAGAATGTCAGTGAACTAAATATTCCCCAAATAAATGCAAGCATAAATCAAATTTCTTAAAATACATTCTTTTATAAAATGACCAATTTTGAAAGATGTGGGCATAAATTTCTGTGTTATGGTCTCTGTTTTAATTGAACACTACTTATTTTTACAAGCTTTCCTATTTGCATTTTAGAAGTTAAAAATCTTTTGAAGAACTCATCCTGAGGGAATTTAGCTCAAAATTCCCAAATTAACTCTCTTTCCAGGCAAGTGCTGAGGAGTCCTCCATATGTTGATGTTAAGCCTGAAAGAACTTGGATTACCCTTTGTTTGTAGTTGTGCAGCTGTAATGCAATTCTGATCTATTCCATAGCTGCTAATGACTCAACACCTGAGACCTTGAAGCATAACTGCCAAGGTTATTTTGCAATGTGATGCAATAAATTATAGCAGGATCTCCCAAATATGCAAAAGTAACCTGGAATTGCAAAGTTGATATAAAAACATATGTTTCTACCAATTGCTCAAACATAAATGATTTCATTGCTGTAGATCTATGCATTCACATACATACAATATGCAGAATTTATTGCAAACTGAGTGAACAATACCAAGCAGTAAAGATGTAAATAATCAGTAATTAAGAAATCACTCGAGAGGATAAACACGGGAAGGGGTTTACGCTGAGTCAAGGAGCTGAAAAGCAAATGTGAAATTTATTCATGTGTGGGGCCATTGCACCTGTGCCCTCTATGAACCATTCAATCAAGAATAAACTTTCGGTTGTAAGATGAATAAGTTCTGAAGGTCCAATGTACATCATGGTGACCACACTTAATAATAATGTGTTGTGTATATAAAATTTGCAGGAGTAGATCTTCAGTGTTTTCACCAGAGGGGGGGAATAGTAACTATGTGAGGTGATGGATATGTTAATTAGCTTGATGGTGGTGATAATTTTACAATGCATGCATTTATCAAAACATCACATTGCAAACCTGAAATATATACAATTCTTATTTATAAATTAGATCTAAATAAATCTGGGAAAAAGAAAATAACCTGAAACAAAACAACATGCATTTAAATAAAATAAAATATTTATTAAAATTGCTGATTCACAGTAGTAGGTCAAAAACAATTGCATTGGGGCTGGAGTGGTGGCTCAGCAGTAGAGCGCTTGCCTAGCATGATCAAGGACCTGGTTTCAGACTCCAGCACTGCATACACAAATAAGTGTTGCAAAAACAAAAAGCAGATGAAAAATATAGAAAATTGATTCTGTTTATCTCAAAAAATCAATTTCAGTAAAGGTAGATTATATAATGGAGTATTGCATCATTAATAATTTGATACTTTTTAATTGTACTTAATTGTATTTATCATTATTTAAATGTTTACTAGAATCAAGTACTTTTGGAGTCAGATGTCAGATAAGAACTTGGTATCATATAGTCAATTTAATCCCATTTTATAAAAAAGGAGACTGTGAGTAAAGGAAAAATAGTCTTAGACATGATATACTATTAAAATTTTAGTCAATTTAACATGACTCTTCAAATATCATCCTGAGAAAATATTTAATGACCAGTTTATGTATAACACAGGAATCACAAAATGTGTATTTATTCCAGATAATTCATTATGATTGCTATTTCTGATTAAAACAGAAATGTAAACTTAACAAGACAATAACAAAAGAAAGACTACGTCCTTCAAAGTACCTAAAACATTTTAAAAAAATAAAAAGTGCACATCAAGCTAAAATCAATTAAAGTACATGACAGGTGGGGCTGCAGCAGTGGCTCAGCAGTTATGGCGCTTGCCTTGAGTGCAAGAGTATTCAAGTTGAAACCCCAGCACCACATACACAGCAAAGTGTCAGAAGAATGAAAGTCACATGAAAAACTAAATTTAAAAAATTGCTTCTCTCTTTCTCTCTCTCACTATTCCTCTCTCTCTTAAATAAAAGAAAGTACATGACAAGTAATTCAACAGATTTTCCAAACATGGCATAGTTTTTAACATAAAACTTCATTCAAGAAATTGATTTCAGGGGCTGGAGTGGTGGCTCAGCCGTTTCGGTGCTTGCCTGGGGAGCATGAGGACCCAAGTTCAAACCCCAGCACCAGCTACACAACTAAGTGCAACAAAGGCCATGTGAAAAACTAAATAAAGTTGATTCTCTCTTTTTCTGTCTCTCTCACTGTCCCTCTCTTAAAAAAAAAAAAAAAGAAGAAGAAGAAATGGATTCCAAAGTTGTGATTTATCTATCCTCATTTCTTGCTTCCTTGAACCACTATATTTTTTCATGGTAAGGATAGTTTGAGAAAAGTCATCCTAACATAAAATACAGAGAAAGCTGAAATAGCAAACAGCAATTTTTAAAAAAGAGGATGGTTGAAAATAAGAAACATTATAGAAGAAGAATGTTAATTCATGAGATTAGTAAATATTGGTTATCTAATTACAATAGAAGTTATAATATTAGACATTTATAATATTTAGACACTAAATTATACTATCTACAGGAGAATAAAATAAACTATTTGAAAAATTTCCTTCATTCATGACAAAAATGAAACAATCTCACTTACAGAGACTTCTGTCTCAAAATTCAGCATATATCTTAGATTAGGCAGATGGTGGATGTTACCAAAAATTTTTACTGGGTATTTGCTTCAGATTTGCATATAAATCTCTCATGAAATGAATTCAAGTTGTTTAGCATAAAAATTATAAATGAGACAACTTAGAATATAATCTGTTAAACTCTTGACTATAATTATACTTATGTACATATAACTAAACATTTATATTTTTATTTCAATTTTCAAGATTATAGAAAATGAATATTACTTATTAAACACATAAATGGAAAATTCACTCTAAAATATATACTATTATTTTTATCTAAATAGTAAAATTTATAAATGTATACGTGACATACACATATTATTCCGAAATATTTAGTATTCTCTACGTTCCCAACCTTAATATACAAATTAGCTAGATTTTGACTCTTCCATGCTTTCCAAAAGCAGAGCTTTTAGGTTACAGGAGTCTAAACCTAGAAAATAGAAGAGCTTATTTTTAAAAACAAAGCTTTCCTAGCCACCAAGCAAGAGAAGAGTTCCTTCCCCAGGGAGAGAAGTATAAAGAGATTAGGAATTGAGATGCTGAGAAAGGTGGCTTCCGAAGCCAAGGAATGCATGCGTGCATGTGTGTGACAATGGGGATTTCACCAAGATGCCGGTTTTCCACACCCGGGTGCCAGGAGAGAGGCAAAGTGGTGCTATCCTGGTGCTGTCCTCAGGCTGGCCTGTAGGAATGGGAGACATGCTAACAGATCTTTGAACTCTGGACGTGGACCCAAGCTCTGAGGAACCTGGGCATCGGCCAGGAGAGAACAAGACTCCTAAGGGATCCTGAGGACAAGGAAAGCCATGCACAGACGGTAACTGCAGAATGAAATAGTGCCATTTTAGGGGATGCCAGCATAGGTAGGAAAACCAAGGACTAAATTATTTTCTCTCTCCTTTGGCACCTACAAGCCCATTAGATTGAGGAAATAACCTTTGGGAAGAGGATGGAGAAAATATTGAATTAACTGAGATTAACTTTACCTGTCTGATGGCAGAGGTTTATAAATAAAAAGTAAATGTATTTTAGAAAATGTAAAAAAAATTACATTTTCTTCATTCCTGAGGTTATGGACTGAGACTGAATCTAGTTTATAAAAGATAACACTTCCCCCAAATCAAAGCAAATTCTTTATTATAAGTAGTTTTATTTTACTATATTAAGCTAAATTATCGTAGCAGAGTAGTTTAATCCTTTGCTAAATGAATTTATTTTCTTCCTTTATAATAAAACATTAAAGATTCCATAATCTTGGGGAAATGGTGCCATGCTTTAACAAAGAGGAAAACAGATACAAACGTACATTCTTGGAATTCTGCTTTTGATATTGTAAATGTCTCCTATCAAAATAAATTGAGAAAACATATAAACATGTAAGGCATTGAAAATAACGACTAAACAAGATAATAATTAACCAAACCAACCAAAAAACCAAAAGGGAGGAAAAAAGTGAAGGAAAGTGAACACTGAAGACCACGATGGCTTCATTTAGCTTTAGACAGAGGGAAGCCCCACTTCTCATGAGGAGGATGGGAAAACACTAATGCAGAAATGCAGTCTTATTAAAAAGTCAAGGGGTATGGGAGAGACTCTCAAGGAGGTGATACAGATGACAGTGATCTAACTTACAGTGATCTAACTTATCACCCTCATGAAAATCAATTCAAGTTTTTTTTCTCTCCAGAGATCATCTTGAGAAAAATCATCCAGAGGAAATGAGAACCTATTAATTACTGTATACTTTAATGGAACCTTGCCTTGGATTCACTAATTCTCCAAATCTTGCCTTATGAAGAAGTCCTACTGAAACTTACCATTTGGCAAAAGTTTATACTGAGGGTTTACTGCTTTACAAGACTTGGCAGACATATGTAGTCTTTTAACTTTTGTTGTGCTTTTTTATGGCTTCCTTATTTTTAATTTACAGATTGCAATTAAACATGATCTTTTAAAATTGAAACATGTAAGCTTATCAAAGGACAAAAACAAAATTGCACAGCTGTAATAATCAAAATAGCAATTATACTGCACAATTCAGTGATTGTAAGGTATCCTGAAACAAGCAATGTGTCTCCTATTTTTTGATACCTCTTAAACTTATGTCTTTTAGAAAGACAGTGCCTCTGTATGCTTTCTGAATTTTCACTGAGTGTAAATATGTGTTATATTTTTGGTTAAGAGAATGTAAAAGTACCATTTATTACTATCATATCTACTAATACATTGGTGGAATCAATAAAGAATCTACATTAAAAAAAAGTCAAAGGGTAGAATTTGGAGCAAATGTTTCTAATGAAAAGGTGTGCGTGTGCGTGTGTGTGTAGACACAGGAAAGGAGAAAGCCAGAAACTGCATATAAACATGTATTTTATACACAAGCACAGTTACACATATGTATATAAACTCTTCCCAAACATCTGGCTGATGCATGAATCAAGCATACACAAAACAAACTCTACTCGACTCAGCTATAGTTAAGACAAGTGAAATGAAATTTGAGTTGCTGGTCACGATAGAGCAGTTAGACTTTGTAGTTTGAGTTTACCAAAGTCAAATGCCAACTTAAAAAAAAAAGCAGTGGTTTTGAGGGAAAAAATACAGAAATCCATGGATCTGCTCCTTTTATTAGAGAAATTCAAGAGACAGACTCCAAAATACAAAGCAAAAGAAACATGTGACCCATTCTTAAGTGAAAAAAATAAAAATAGACTACAACCTCAAGAAGACCTAGATACTGGAATCAGCAATGATAGTGTCTAAAATAGCTATGATAATTATGCCCAAAGTTGTAAAGAAAAATAGAATAAAAATAAAAAGTTTCAGTACAGAAATGGAAACTATAAAAAAGAGGTCATATGGAAATTGTATAATAGCAAAATAGCTGAAATAAAATAGTCTCCAGATAGGATTAATAGCAGAGAAGAGATGACAAAAAGAAGAGAAGACTGAAGAAAGGACAATGATGGAAGATATAACAATACTAATAATCCAATCTGAAGAGCAAAACCTAAGATAACTGAAAACTAACAGTGTCTTGGGGACCTTAGGTACAATAATAAAAGAGGTAATATTTTTGTTAGTCAGCTTTGTGTCACTGAGACCAAAATAGTGGACAAGAACAACTTAGAGGAGGAAAAGTTTATTTTGGCTCCTGATTTCAGACACTTCAGTCCATGGCTGGCTGATTCCAGGGTTCTGGAACACAGGCAGAAAACCATGGCAGTAGGGCACAGGGGAGGAAGCTGTCCATGGCAGACAGGAAGCAGGGAGAGACACAGAGGTCAGGGACAGATACAGTCCAAGGCCATGTCCCCAGTGACCTGCTTCCACTAGCCACACTCCACCTGCCTATAGTTACCATCCAGAAGTCCATTTAGCTATCAGTGGATTAATCCAGCAGACGGAATAGAACCCTAAAGAGGTCAGAACTGTAAACTTTGCCTAAAATCTCGATCACTGAACCTTGCTATATGGGGATCATGCCTTCAAAAATGGAGCTTTCAGAGGACACTCCAGATCCAATGCTTAACAATATGCCAAAAAGTTCTACCACATGGTTGAAATAAACAAATTGAAAAATAAAATTTACAAAAACTGACTGAAGTGAATCATAAAATTTTAGTAACTCTCATATATTATATACACATTTTTGAAGATAAACATTCTCATTATGAATACGATTTTAATAGTGACTTGTAACAAACATTTAAGGAACAATGAACATCAACTTTACACATATTCTTCCATCAAACAGTGAGGAGAAAATATTTCCCACTGATTTTATTAAGGCAACAAATGCATAATACAGAATTTGTAAGACATTAAACTACAGTGCCCCTCACTTCCTTTGAAAATATTGCTAAATTGATCCAGTAATATGTGAAAAGAACAATATATTATGATATATATCATGATCTTCTTGTTTTGATGTGTTTATTCAGGGTTGATTTAACATTCAAAGTTCAATCATTATATCTCTTAATAAAGCATAAGTTCTAAAATTTAAACTGAAGGAGAATTTTTTGTCCTCTCTTCATTGCTATATCAAGTGCTTAGAACAGTACATGGCATATAGCAGCTGTTTAATAAATGTTTTCAGAGTTAATGCATTTCTTTTAACCTCTTATTTTTAGTACTCTTGTTAGATGCATATTGGACATCTAAAAAATTTTCTTTACCATTTGTGCTACATTTTGGGCAAATTTCTCAATACCCTTTTATATTGCATCTAGAGCTTACTCTCTTTACTTGACATTTTTTTCGTTAAAGAGAGAGAGGGACAATGAGAGAGAGAGAGAGAAACAATTTTTATTTAGTTTTTCATCTGGTTTTCATTGTGTACTTGGTGCTGGGATTCCAATCCGCATCCTCACACATGCCAGGCAAGCACCATAACCACTGAGCAACCACTCCAGCCACTGTGTTTTTTGTTGTGATGACCATAAATTTTATTTGTATGACTTTTTATTAATTGGTTTTGTGTGAGTGTGTGTGTGTGCATACACACACATACACATGCACACACAGGTGGTTGAGCCCAGGGCCTCACATATGCTCTTATTGATTTTTTAATAAAATATATGTTAGCCTGTTCTTATCTAATATCTGCATATTTTTGTTGACAGTCTTCCTTAAAAATAGTTTTTTTCAAGTATACTGGAATTTTGTTTTTAGATTTATCTTTAATCTGATTTCCTCTCCTCCACCTATCCTTTTTCTTTTTCATTTATATTTACCTTTATCATTCAAGTTGTTTTGCGGTCACCTGGTCCTTTCAGCCCTCTGTTTGAACCAAGGTCTTAAATGGCACTTTAGACCTATTTTCCTGAGGTGATATTGAGTCTATCACAGATACTGTCTTGTTTCAGCTCTGGCTTATGAAAATGCCCCCATCCTCCCATGTCCTCAGTACAACATTTGCTAAAAAGTCATAGTTGCATACAGCAGGTGGAGCAGAATCAACGTCTCAAAGTATGAATCTTTGTATATGATATGCTTTACCAAAAAGGAATAAGTATATATTCCATATAGTTAGTTTTAAAATTTATACCCTAATTACTAATGTTTTTAAAAAGCTTTTATTCAGTCATTGAACATTTGTTATTTATTATGGGGAAGACGTTTCAAAGAGTGAAAAATCCATTCACGAATATGACACAGTTACGTCACTCAAGATATTCCTAGTGTACTAAAGATCTGCAGTAATGCAATATGGAAATTAGAAAAAAAATCTATTGGACTTCAGATAAATCTATCCAAGATTCTTGTTTTATTTTTGTTGGGGGAAACTTAGGGGAATAAATCACCTCTGTAATAATTAGCACATGATTCTTCCGAGATACATGATGAAAATAAATTTTGCATGTGCTGGGCAAATGCTCTATTACAGAGCTACAGACCCAGCCCCACAATGAAATTAGTAATAGAGATTTTACTGTTGAGAATTCAGGAAAGCTGGTAGAAAGCAGCTATGCATGTCTAGTTTGTAACCCTCAGAATTTACATTGTCAGTTAAAATTTTTATGTGGTTCCATTCTTGTGTTAGTAAGCTTTGAATTACTCAAAGAAAATACTTGAAATAAATCAACTCTTTAGAAGGAAGGTTTTATTTTGCTCACAGTTTCAGAAGTTTCAGTAAGGTCACTGGTCTGTATTGTTTCTGGGCAAGTGGCAGTCAGTACATCAGGATGAGAGTGTGTGGTGGAACAAGATACTCACCTCATGAAATTCAGGAAGCAAAGAGCAGGTGAGAGAATGAGGGTGCCACATCAAGTGAATGCCCCAATGACCTAACTTACTCCCACTAGGCCTCACCTCTTAAAGGTTCTACCACCTCCCAATAGCACCACAAGCTCACACCCAATCCTCTAACATATACACCTTGGAAAGGCACTCATCTAATCCAGAGTGACTCTTGTGATATTGTATTGGATTTTGAGCCTAATTAAACCAAAAGACATGTTCTATTTTTAAAGAGCTCATGACCTAATAAGAATATTATTATAACATATTGTCCTGAAATAATTTATGGCACTTAGCTAACTTACATATCTATGACAAAAACAGTTCAGTAGTAAACTCAAAAAGTAGGTATGTTAGTTGGCTTTTTGTCATTGTGAAAAAATACTTGAGAAACTCAGCCTAACAGAGGAAAGTTCTATTTTGGTTCATGGTTTTAGAAGTTTCAGCCCATTGTTGGCTGGTTCCATTGCTATGCGCCTGTGGTGAGACAGAAAATCATGGTGAAGAGTTTGGGAGAACAAAATGACTCACTTTATGGAAGCCAAGAGACAGAGAGAAGAGAGAGTAAGGAGTTAGGAAGGACATGCCCCCTCAAGGATAGGGCCCCTTCAACTAGGTCCCACCTCCTACAGTTTCCAGCATCTTCCAATAGTCCATTAAAATTATAAATTCATCAATGGATTAATTCACAGATAAGCTTAGAGACCTCACGATCTAATTTTTTTTTTTCTAAAAGCCCTGTCTTTGAACATTTCCATACTCTGGTATTTCAGATGCACACCATAACAGTAGGAGTTTACTTTTTTTACAAAGTAAAGATGAAACTTGTGGCATGACATTGTTTTAGTTTACCTCATAAATGCTACCATAAGTTGCAAAACAAATTACCACAAAACAATAGCCTAAAAAACAAAAAGTGTGCTGTTTTATTTCACATTTTTCATGGCTGTAGAATTCAAGAAAGCCACAGCTGGAGAGTTTTATCTTGACAGCTTCTCATGTGACTGTAGTTAGCGGTAACATAAAGCTAAATAGCAGGAGCTGGAGATGCTGGAGGTTGGCTGGTCTTTCTCTGGGATCCACTTAGAGCTTGTTAACAGAATGGTGGATCTGGGGCAGTGAAAGGCTTTAGGACATCTCCAGGCTCCAGGTCAATGGCTTCAGTGAACAAAGCCTGAATTACAAAGCCTCTTTGACCAAGCCTTAAAAGTCACCCAGTGTTATTTCTACTACTTCTGTTACTAACAAGGGAGACTCAAGCCCATCTAGGTTTGGGTAGGAATTGGACCTCACCCCTTGACAGAAGGAGTTTCATGAAAACTCCTGAAAGAGTAAAAACACAACATTCTATATTGTTGTAGAGAGCTATCGTGGCCAATGCCTCAGGGCAATACAATCTGCCATAGTGACTGAGAAATGAAATAATATCCTGATTCATCTGAAGTTCCTCTGTTGGTGGCAGAAGCAGAAACAGAATATATATATATATATATATCCTGAGGTCATAGTTTTCCTTTGTCAACACAGAACCTACTAGAGGGTACTAGAATAAAATTCAGGACCTAAAACATAAAATAGGGACACAGACTAAAAATGTATCTGTACATGGAATGTCTTACTTGAACAAATAAATTACAAAGTACACATTCATGCATTTCACTCAAAATTAGTTTTTACTCCTTTGAAGTCAGCTGGTGATTTTTGAATGATTAATGGGTAAATTAAAGTAACTTTCACATAGGGTTCCAACACCATTTTATTTTATTTTATTTTAAAGAGAGAGGGAGAAAGATTGATTGAGAATGAATCAATTTTATTTAGTTTGCCATCTGGCCTTTGTTGTGTACATGGTGCTGGGGTTTGAACCTGGGTCTTTGTGTGTGCCAGGCAAGTGCTTTAACCACTCAACCACCACTCCAGGCCCTCTAATCCCATTTCAAAAAGTACAAAAATCAAATTTATTGTAATAAATACATAATTTAATGATCTCAAAATTGTTTACTTAAGTTAATTTGAAATACCCTTAGATTCGAGCAATGGAGGTCATATGTTGCTGTATGTACACACTAGAATTTATGTATATTCAGTATCATGTATAAAATGAAAGGATATCTCGTTTTTAAAAAATACAAGGGATTGAACCCAGTGGCACTTAATCGTTGAGCCACATCCCCAGCCTTTTTTATCTTCTATTTTGAGATAAGAGATATCCTTCTTATGTGTGAGGAATAGGGACTTATTAAATCCAAAAAGTTCTTTTTAAATAAAAAAAACTTCAATTATTCCCAACTTTCTTTCTAAAGCTATAAGACAATATATTATTTTTTAAAGAAAGAGTGGAGAGAGAGAGAGAGAGAAGAAATCTTTATTTAGTTTTTCATGTGACTTTCATTCCTCAGACACTTCCTTGTGCACATGGTGCTGGGATTTGAATTTGCATCCTCGCACTTGCCAGGCAAGCGCTGTAAACGCTGAGCCACAGCTCCAGATCCAAAACAATATTATTAATTTATTTGATTATATAGAGAAAAAATGCTCAATGAGATCTACTTTCTGTAATTCCTTTTTTAAACACCTAGATTTCAAAATACAAAAACACATCATTATGATACAGGGTCTAGGCCCTTAAAAATTCAGTGCAGAAGCACTTTCACTGAAGATAGCTGAGTTATACCTGGGGATTAGGGGAAAGAGCTGTGGGTGGAGAAACATGAGCTCGTCAGGGAAGAACAGATTATAGGAATAATAACTCTGCTGTGCTATGCTGGGGTAGACAGATATTAAAGTATCCACACAAATCCTAAATCCATGATTTCAGAATGCTGATGTACAGTAAGAATACTGTATTTGTGTAGTCATTTGGCAATTATGGAACAGCATGCAAAACAGAAGTTTACAGGTGCCATTTGCAGAGCATGCATAATTTGTGGTTAGAATGTAGATCCAGACAATAGCAGTTTAAGGAAACTGGAACACATGAAATCCAACCAAAGGTGCTAGGAAAGTGAAGAATGTCTAGGCAGAGAGTAAGATTTTGAAAAATAGGTAAGAAAGCGTAGAGTTAGAGATGTGTGGAATAAAGAGTCCTCTAGAAGAGGTGGGGAGGATAAGACTATAGAACTTTCTAAATAGGATTCTTATTTTAAGTACAAAGAATAAAATACATGATGGATAAGGAAAACTGATGAAAACATAATGATAATAATAAGATACTTTTGTCAGTAGCACAGATCACTATAATAAAAAGACTTCGGTGTTGTTATTTATTGAAAATGAATAGTGCATTAGTAGTCATAACATGCTTTTCAAAATAGCAATATATTCTTATGTATTCTTATGTATTTTAAAGATTCTCCAAAATTAAATAATTTTGAAAATTATATTTCAAAAAGTTTTAATAATATTAAAGTTCACATATAATCATTTATCAGTATTTTAATTTATGATCATTATTATTTAAATATATATATCTACTTTGCTTTATATCAGAGTCTTGCAAACTACTGTTCAGTGTCTTAATTTCTGCATAAATATGGAGAAAAATTTAAAAATCACATGCAGTCATTTTAGGTCTTCATTTTGTTTCTTGGAACTTCAGCTTCTCATTAAAGAAGTCACATGCTGACTGAGCTGAAAATTCTATTAATTGGTTATACACTAGTAAGTAAGCCTTTTATCCCAATGCCAATTAAATCTATTTATAATTACATTGGAAGCTGATAAATAATAGGTCATGTCTCCAATTGTTCTATGGATTCTGATCCTTGATGTGATACATATATAAGCAATTATTTTAAATATGTTCAATTTAAAGTTATTTTATAATCTGAGCACATTCTGTTATACATATATAACTGAGTAGAATGCCAAGAAAGCATTGCCATAGGAATTTATTTGATATAGAGTATATTATGATTAAAATTATAACAGTATTTATAAATGGTTGTGAAAGTTTTAAACTTTAATTTCAGAAATAAGACTGATTTTCACATGGTATTTTCCTGTGCTTTTTTGGATATGTGCCTTGTAGATAGAACCTGGCCCAGATTCTAAGGTGACTGTGAAGATCTAAGGAATTCCTTGATTTTAATTCACAACCTGTCGAGAGGAGTCAAGATACTGGAACCCTAAACATGACCATAAGTCCAATGAAGACATCTTCAGAGCTGGACTATGAAAATGCAGAAATGTTCTGTGCTATTTTGTGGTGTCAGTCCAAACTCCACATTGTTTGATGCTTTGTAAGATATAACTTGAAAATTATTTCATTTAAATTCTTGGTAAATTATTTGTCTATATATTGATTCATATGATTGATAAACTCTTTTTTTTTTAAGAGAAAGAGATACTGATAAACAAAGAAAGAGGTATTCAATTTTATTTAGCTTCTCCTCTGGTTTTCATTGCCCAAACACTTTATTGTGTACGTGGTTCTGGAGTTCAAACCTGCGACCTTGCACTTTGCCAGACACATGCTGTAACCACTGAGCCACCATTTCAGCCTGACTGATGAACTCTTGAATACAGTTATTGATATATAAAGAGTCTAAACCTCAACTCCCAAACAGGAAGTGATATATGTATATGTACGTCTATAATACATATATATGCATATCTTTAAATTTAACACTTGTGACATAACTTATAGGCTGAAATTAATAGCTTAGAAGGTGTAATGACCTTAATGTGAGTATATCAAAGATGTCACAAAAGATGGTTTAGCATATTCATCAATACAGGTGATTAATTAATGATTCACATTAACATATAAATCCATGAAACATTAGGCCAGGTTCTGTAAATTAATTTTATGAACCCTTATGTTAGGGAGATAGGTTTAATCCAAAAATTAACTGCTATACTTCAAGGATATTTTGTGACTATATATGGGGAAATTTAAATGTTATAATTATTTTATTTTTGTTCAAATTTTCAATTCATCTCAAGAGGCCACTGAAAAGAAGGTAAGCACTCAATACCAGAATTTTCTTTCCTTGGTTAGTGATGCCACATAGAATAATGCTCCTTTTGGTTCTGCTTTCTACAGTCCAATTGATTAAAACTCATTTATCACCAAAAAGAGACAAATGCTTCAAGACCTAGCATCAGGACTCTAGACTCCTTCCTATATCCTCATTCCTAAGAAACTCAGTTACCACTTCTATAAATTTGGATGATGAGTTAGGCTTTATAAAGGGCTTTTTATACATGTTTTTCATTATAACCTAAAACATTTACCTCTCCCATTGATTTTTTTTCCTAGCTTAAGAGAATTTAGTTTTACTAATCAGCCAGTCATTCCTGAGGTAAGTTTTTATTTTATCAACAGGATAGACAATCTATGCAGGGCTGTATCCATCAGAATGATGGTTAGTAGATCATATTAGCATCTGATTAGAAGATAATAAATATGTCCTGACACAAGTCATCTCACATTTGTGAGTATTTTTAATTTAAGCAACCTATGTATTTGAATTATGGTGACTTGGTGACGTATGGATTTTGCATTATTTTTATACAGTGTGGATTTATTTTATCATTTATAACAGGAACTGATGTATTCTAGTTTTATTTTTAAAGCTGAGGATTAAGAAGATTCTACTATTCAAAAATGAAGGAAAATGCATGTATTTGTCGTGATTGTTTATATTTTAAACAAAATATTTTGGTACATTCAGTGATTACAGTTGAGTGTTCTTCCTGATCAGAAATGAGAAATTAGAAAAGAAGCAAAATTCAATATAAATTGATATGCCTCTGAAGTGTTCTCCCTTTTCTTGCTATAGTTGAATCAGAATTTCATGGACTAACCCTTGTCTCCTTGTGATTTTGACAAGCAAAAACTGTAATGAATCACCTCTGCCTTCGCGTGGATTTTCCTTGGGCACTGAGAGTCCAGCCCACACTTTCAGAGATCTATGGGATGATTAACCACCTGTCCACTCAGAGTAGCTTGTCTACTGACTGGATGAAATTTATAAGCTAATTGACCTAGGTTTAGAGTAGATTCCCTTACCTCAGGAGAAAGGAAAGCTAACAGGTTGAAAAAAGAATCAGAGCTATGACCTTACATTCATAAAGTCTGAGCCAACCTGTCTGGGAAATGTAAATTCTTGTTACAGAGGGTTGGATCTATTCTCCTAGTGCTTGCTAATTTACCTCCTTGCCTCTAGGCAAGAAAACTAAGCTGTACTAGACAACTGATTGCCTGAATCTTTTATCTATGCCTCTAGATTATGAAATTCCAAAAGTTCTACATAAGAATCTGTCTCAATGCTACTGACTGATTCTGATCATTGTGGTGGCTTTTTGTTTATATATTTTTATTTTTTTAAAACATAACTGATGTTCTTTCTTATGGCAATTTGGGTCTGCTTTCTTATTCTATAATTAATAAAGATGAAGGACAGTCAATATACTCTGTAAAATAATTAACTGCAAGGTTATTAAAATATTCTCCTCCCTTTTCTTGTCCAGCTGAGTAACACTATTTTAAGGCTTTCCTACATCAATTTACTTTATTTTTTGATTATTTTTATTTCTTTGAGCAGTTTGATTGTGGAAAATTGAACACAGACTCTGGAGAGTTCTCTACATTAATTTATTTCTATTTAACTAAATTGTAAACATTTTTTTAAAAATGTAGTCGCTAAAGCATATTAAGTCAACAATTAAGTCTTATGTACTGATACAACCTGTAAATATTACAACAACATGAAAGATGCTTGGACATTGATGTGACACTTTTGAATAATGGTGCATAATGAGGTACTAGCTAACAATATTGAAGTCTATAAAGGCAAAGTTAAGTTAGAAAAGATCTAATGGCTTCACTTTTTCAGAAAGATGCATTATCCACCTCTATGTACAGTTGAAGGAAAATAAATTATCTATTCTTTCTCATATACATATTTCATAGAAAAAGTTGAAACTGTAGATATGATTTCTGATCTAATCTTGAATATTAAGACAGATACTGGAAGGAAGAGTTTGCCAAATAAAAGGAGTCCATCAGGATATGTATTTTTTCATGATTATGAGATTTTCAGCATACATTTACATTAAATTATGCATGTACCATAGAATGTATTCCTGTTTCATATGAAATAAATATTAGTAGAGGTTATATAAACTGTAGGTCTCCATCTACATTTCTTATGATGATTTGAATTATGATCTCATATTATTTTTATCTGGCACAACTGACCAACTAACTAAGTAGTATCTAAAATGCATTATTGAAAGGAGAATGAACAGGTAAATTTTATAAATCCATAAAGAACTTATAGAAAGAAAACATATTTCTTTAAGACTTTTAAGTTGCTTTTCCAACATTGCTGTGGTAGTGTGGTGTATATTAGACAATGAAATTGTGTAGTTGGAACAGGAATCATTGTTTTACAGGGATTCTATCTAAAAGACAATCATTCATTAACTTACCAAACTTGCTTATGTATCCAACATATGTCAGACAATGAAAAAGTCAGATATGCAATGATGACTAGGACATAGACCCTTCTGTCAAAGAGTTTACACTTTCTTTGGAAGTGTGCCTAAAAACAAATGGCTGAGACTTCTTTCCATGAGTTACTATGAAGGAAATTACAATTAATAATTCATTCTCTTTTCTTCTTTTAAAAATTATGTTAATGCATATTAAGTTTAGAAACTGATGGATTTCATTGTGACATTTCCCTATATGCACATATCCTGCTTTGATCATGTCCTCTTCCTTTTACCCTATCTTTCCTTCCCTTTTGTACCTCTTCCCTAAAAGTCTCTCTTTTACTTCCTGGACATCCTTTTTGTTACTGTTTACACATAAGAAAGAAAGTATGAAATATTTGTCTTTCTGTGGATGCTTTATTTTGGTTAATATGATGTCCTTCAGTTCCTGAAAATGACAGGATTTCATTCTTTATGACTGAGTAAAGTAATACTTCATTGTGTATATATACACCAGATTTTTATCTGTTATATGTTGACAAGTACCTAGGCTACTCCCATATCTTGTCTTTTGTAAATAGTGCCATAATATCCTGAGTATGCAGTTCTCCTTTGCATGCTTACTTCATTTCCTATGGAAAAATATCCAGAAGTGTTATGAATGGGTTAAATGTTAATTCTAGTTTTATTTTTTAATTATTGGTTCAACATAGTCCTAAATGTTGGAGAGACTCATTGTTACATATTCATGCATACATAATATTGACCAAGTAAGCCTGATCCTAGTCCAGGATATCCCTCTCTTCATCCATTCCTTGATCTTATGTCTCTTTTGGAATACTCCCATGCTATAGCTAGAAATGAACATATACATGTATATTAATTATTGAAATTTTTGAGTTTATACACCTGCCTGAGTATAGTTAGACTTCTCATGGGAGTCAGGTGTTCCAAGCTGTATTGATAGCCTCTCTTTTCCTTTTTTGCCCTGCCTCCCTCCCTTCCTTCTCCATCCACCTTCCTAGTTACAATAACCCCAGTTTATGTGAAATTTCAACCATGGTGGATTTATTAATTGAACTTTGCTAGCTTTCATTCTATCTTATATTTTAGTCTAGCTTCCACAGATGAGAGAAAACATTTGGCCCTTAAGTTTCTGTGCTTGGGATATTTCATTTAGCATGACTGTTTCATTTCCATCCTTTTACCTGCAAAAGCCATATCATTCTTTCTAATAACAGAGTAGAACTCCATTGTGTATATATACCACACGTTTTGGATCCATTCATCCAGTGAGAGACATCAGGGTTGGTTTTGTAGTTTAGTTATTTTAAAATGAGCTGCTGTAAACAATGATGTAGCTATGTCTCTGTAGTATGCCAATTCTAGCTCTTTTGGGAAAATACCTAGGAGTGGGATAACTAGGTCATAAGGTGGTTCCAAACCTAGTTTTTTGAGGAGTCTCCACACTACTTTCCAGAGTGGCTGTACAAGTTTGCAGTCTCACCAGCAGCATGTTAGTGTTCCTATCTCCCCACAACTCCTCCAGCATATATTATTGTTTGTATTCTTATTTTTGCCACTCTGACTGGAGTGAGGTGGAATCTCAGTAAAGTTTTAATTTGAATATCTCTGATCACTAGTGATATTGAACATTTTCTCATAGATTTACTGGCTTTTTGAACTTTCTCTGTTGAGAAGTTTATATTTAGCTCCATATTTTTGTGTTCTTTGTGTATTCTGGATATTAGTCTCCTGTCAGAGGTTTAGCAGGCAATTATTTTCTTCCATTCTGAAGGTTATCTCTTAACACTCTTCACTAATTCTTTAGCAGTGCAGAAGCTTTTCAGTTAAATGGCATCACACTCATTGAGTCTTGGTTTTAATTCTTGCACTACGGGAGTCTTATTCCTACACTGATGTGGTGGAGTATTGATCCTAATTTTCTTCTAATAATTGTATGAGTTGCTGGTTTAATTCTTAATTCTTTGATCCATTTTGATATAATTTTTGTGCAGGGTGAGAGATAAGGATCTAATTTCAGTTGTCTGCATATTGCTGCTCAGTTTGTCCAGCACCATTTCTTGAACAGGTTGTCTTTCCTCATGCTATATTTTTGCCCCCTTTGTGAAATATCAGATGGTTAAAGACTTGTGGGTTTGTCTCAGTATTTTCTATTCTATTCCATTGTTCTTCGTGTCTGTTTTGATACTAACACTATGCTGTTTTTCTTATTACAGCGCTATGGTACAATTTCAGATCAGGTATTGTGACATCTCCTGTTTTATCTTTCTTGCTTAGTAATGTTTTTGGATATTTTGGGTTTCTTGTAATTATAAATGAATTTGAGAATTGCTTTTTCTATATCCATGAAGAATGTCATTGGTATCCTGATGAGGATTGCATTGAATTTGTACAGTCTTTCAGCAGAATGGCCATTGTGATGATAATGATTCTGCCTACCCAAGAGCATGGAATATTTTTCCATCTTCTCAGATCTTCAATTTTTTTTCAGTGTTTGATAGTTTTCAGTGTAGAGATCTTTTACTTCCTTTATAAGATTAATGCCCAAGTATTTTATTCTTTTTGAAGTTATTATGAATGGAATGGATTTCCTAATTTCTTCTGTGGCTGAATTGCTGTTTGAGTATAGGAAAGCACTGATTTATGAGAGTTGATCTTGTATCCTGCCACTTTGCAAAATTCATTTATAAGCTCTAGAAATCTTCTGTTAAAGTTTTTTTGGTCTTCTACATGTAGGATCATATCATTGGCAAATAGGGATAATTTAACTTCCTCTTCTCCTATTTAAATTCCTTTGACTTCCTTTGTCTGATAGCTCTGACTAGACTTTCAAGAATTATATTGAATAAGAGTGGTTAGAGTGGACAGCTTTGTCTTGTTCCTGGAATTAGTGGGAATGGTTTCAGTCTTTCTCCATTAAGTATAATGTTAGCTATGAGTATGTCATAAATGGCTCTTACAAAATTAATGTATGTTCCTTTGATTCCTATCCTCTCCAGAGTTTTGAGGCTAAATGGGTGTTGGATTTTCTCAAAGGCCTTTTCTGCATCTATTGAGATGAATGTGGACTTCTGCCTTAAATTCTGTTTGAAGTTATGAATTACATTTATTGATTTGCATATGTTGAACCAGCCCTGCATCCCTTGAATGAAGTCTGCTTGATTGTGATGTATTATCTTTGATATGTTTTTGGATATGGTTTGCTAGAATTTTATTAAGGGTTTTTGCATCTATGTTCATCAGGGAAATTGATCTGTGCTTTTCTTTTCTTGATATGTCTTTGTTGGGTTTTAGTATCAGGATTATGGTTACCTCATAAAAAATGTTCAGTAGAGTTTTATATCTTTCAATTTCATGGAATAGCTTACTAAGGAGAGGTGTTAATTCTTTCCTAAAGGTCTGGTAGAACTCAGCTGAGAATCCATCAGGCCCTGGGCATTGTTTTTGGAAAGCCTTTAAGTGTTGTTTCAATTTCGCTATCTGTGATTGTATTGCTTCCAATGACTTCTTTTGTTAATTTGGGAATGTCATATGTGGGTATATGTCCATGTCGTCTAGATTATCAAAGTTGTAAGAGGATAGTTTTTCAAAATAGGTTCTGATAATCTTCTGGATATCAGATGAGCCTGTGGTGATATCTCTATTTTCATTTCTGATTTTGTTGATTTTTCACTTTATCTTCCTTTTGGTGAGGGATCTATCAATTTTATTTAATTTTTTAAAGAACCAACTCTTTGTTTTGTTGATTATTTGTATTGCTTTTGTTGTTGTTGTTGTTGTTCTTAATTTCATTGATTTCAGCTCTGATCTTGATTATTTCCTGCTTTCTGTTGGATTTGGGATTGGATTGTTTCTCTTTATGTAGGTATTTGAGGAGGAGCATAAGTTTATTATTTGGGCTCTCTCCTGATTTGTGATGAAGGCACTCGGTGTTATCAATTTACCTCTTAAGAATGCTTTCCTGCTGCCACAGAGATTTTGATATATTGTGTCATCTTTCTCATTCATTTCAAATAATTTCTTGATTTCTGTTCTCATTTCTTCTATAATCCATTCTTCTTTAAGAGGATATTATCTAATCTCCATGTATTATTAAATTCCTGTTTTTTCTCTTGCTGTTAATTGCTAAGAGCATACTGTTTTGGTCTGACAGGATACATGGGATATATCAAATTTTTAATGTTTTCTTAAATTACCTTTGCATACTAGGATGTGGTCTATTTTGGAGAAAGATACATGTACTGCTGAGAAGAAGACAAACTTATCTGATTTGGAATGGAATATACTGTAAATGTCTGTTAAGTCCAATTGATTGATAGAGTTGTTTAGGTTAGAGATATCTTTATTAATTTTTTGCTTTGATGATCTATATTTTGATGATAAATGTCTATTAAAGTCCCCCACTATTATTGTGTTAAGGTTGATAAATGGTTTAATGTCCTGGAGTATTTTTCCACATATGTTGAAAGGAGGTGGTTAGGGGCATAAATGTTAACTATTGTTATATTTGCTTGATATAGTATTCCGTTTATTAAGGTGTAGTGACCTTCTTTATATCTTCTGACTAATTTTTGATCAAATTTTACTTTATCAGATATAAGTATAAAAACACTGGCTTCTTTCTTGGGTCATATGCCTTGTAGAATTTTTGCCAACGCTTCACCTACAATCTGTGTCTATCTTTGACTGTAAGGTGTGTCTCCTATAAGCAGCATTTTGTTGGATTTTATTTTTTTTTATCCTGTCTGTTAATCTGTCTTTTGATTGGGGCATTGGGTGCTTTCATGTTCAGTGTTAGAACAGATATGTAATTTTGGTTCTCTGGCACTGCGACCTTTGCTGTATTTTGTGACATCTTCAATATCTTTTAGAGAGTTATGCTTTTATTGACTTTCCTCTGATTCTGGACTTTTGGAGTTGTTGGCTTGTTCCTCTGTTTGAAGTTTGTCTTTGAGTATTCTCTGTAGAGCTGGTTTTATGTTTGTGTATATTGCTAGTCTGTTTTTATTTTGGAAATATTTTATTTCCCATCAAATTTGACTTGAGTTTTGCTGGGTAAAGTAGTTTTGGTTGACAATTATTATTTTTCAATATTTGAAAATTTTCATTCCATTCTCTCCTCACCTTTGTGGTCTGAGTTGAGAAATCCACAGTTATTCTTATTGGTTTGTCTCTGAATGGAACTTGTTTTTTTTCTCTTACCATTATTAATGTTCTTTCCTTTTTTTCTCTATTATGTATTTGAATATGATGTGTCTCAGTGAGTTTCTCATTTGGTTAGGTCTATTTGGGGCTCTATAGGCCTCTTGAATATGAATTTCTGGATCTATTCTGATATGAAGGAAATTTTCTTTGATTATCTCATTGAGAATTTTCTTTAAGCCATTCATTTTTTACCCAATGTTCTTTCCTATGCCAATCACCCTCAAGGTTAGTTCTTATGATTTCATCCCATACTTGGAAATTCTGATCATGATCAATATGTTTTTCTTCTCTACCCTCCATGCATCCAAGATTACTCAGCCTCTGTACACTGTCCAATGTTCTTTCTTCAAGAGCTGAAGTTCTATTTTCTACTGAGTTTACTCTGATATTAATATCTTCCATTGAATATTTAATTTGGTTGACTGTGTTTTTCCATTCTAAGAACTCTGCTTCATCTTTTTAAAGTGACTCTCATTTTAAAAATGGTGTTTCAACTCCTGTAATTGCTCTCTTATTTCCTTCCTTAAATCTTCTTTTAATTCTTTGATCATCTCAATAATAAGGTTGTTGTTACTTTCTTCTAAGCTTTCATCCAGGTCCCTATCAATGTATTCCTTGGCTGGGGAGTTGTGGATTTGAGGAGAAGAACTGTTTTCATTTTTCCTCATTTTCAGTGTCATGGAGTGGGGCTTGAGTTCTCTCACTGGTTATTTCACTCTAGGATTTTGTTCATATGTTGTGGGAGTTTTATCTCTTCACTTATTTGGGCTGGGGTTCAATTTAAATTGTAAAGTTCAACAGCTGGCTGCTTGACCTGTGAATTATTATTGACCTTTACAATTTCCACTACCTCATGAAATTAGTCAATATGTACAGTCAATGCTTACATTAGATCACATTGAACTGGTTACTTTTTTCCTTCTATAACTCTTAGCAACTATCTTCCACCTGACTATAACTCTCAGACTATACCTCTTTTAAAAGCAAACACCCATTTTCAATTTTGCTATCACTTCAGATTTCCAGTACCTCCTTAGTTAAGGAAAAATAAATTTGTGAGCAAAGGAAATATGATAGGAAGGTAAAGAGGAATGTTTGAATTGCAGTGAGAGCAGCAAGAGAGTGGAGATGATGTAGGATATTCTAATAAAAAAAAGAAAGAGAAGAGATTGAATAAATTACTTTAAGGGAGGGTGAGCTAGAGAGAGTAATGTTTAGCTGTTGCTGGAAGAAAGGAAATAAGTGGGTAGCAGAGAAGGTCACCACCAGGAGGCTATATAGCAAAAACAAAATATGCTGGTCTGCAAGAAATAAACAAAAATAAAAACTAACCACAGCAAAATAAGCAAAGCAAAAGAAACAAGAACCAAAAAATAAACAGACAAACCAATCCAAACCAAACCAAAACAACAATAAAAAGAAAAACAAACAAACAAACAAAAAACCCCAGTAAACAATGTCTTAATGAAAATTTGGGAGGATTGTGGGTTATTTCCTCTTAGTAGGTCAAAATAGACAGTGTGGGTTGATGATAACATCTGTCCTTTGTATGGAAGTGCTTCCAGGGTGAGGTTGCTGGAGGACCTGGCTTTTGCTGTTCTCAGCTGGAAGTCAGATTCCCAGGAATTCTTCCAGTATTCTTGTCAAATGGCAGGCGTGTAGACCTTCACTGCCTCTGCTACCTCTGTATACCACTGAGACCTTGGATGCTTTTGTGACCACCTGCCCAGACTCCTGTCCCACATGAGCCACATAGACACTGACAATCTTGTGGATCCCAGGGCTGCTGTGAGGAGAGCTCACTGATCCTGGGGTTGTGGCCAGGCACTGGGGCAGATGCTGCTCTGAACTTAGTGGTCCTGAAGCCTTCACCAGCCTAACATACACATTGTTCCTGGGGCCATAGCTGCCTATATTCTCAGTTCCTGAGAGACTTTCCTGCCCAGAACACACACAACTTCTAGGAACAACTCTGCCCTGAACTCTCAGAACCTAAGGCAGTCATATTATGGGGCTCCTGAGGTGGTCAGCGGCTGATGGTGCCACACTTGGCACAGCCTCTGACCCAAATTCAGGAATCCCAGAGCAGCTGCCCAGACCACCCTCCTTCTCTAGATGGAGAAGAAGGCCAGTTTGGAGGCTCGTCGAAGGTATGTGTGCTAATGCAGACTGGGTTCAGCCAGAGCAGGAGTCCTTCTGATTGCAGGATTACCATGCCACTTTGCCCTGCCTGTATTTTGAGTGTCCTTCCCTTCATCCGTGATGAACCAGCAGCACAATCAGATGGGGGTCATTGCTGCTGGAGCTGCTTGGCCCCCATATGGTTTTTCTTCCTTGCTTGTTGTATCCAAGCTTCTGAGTCTCTAGTTTTCCTCTTTTCTACTAATGCATTTCAGCGAAATTCTGCCACTCATTTTGCAGAAAGGCACTTCTCCCTCGGTTGGTGTTCTGGTTCATGGAGAGATTCTACATGCAGCCCTCCCACTGGTTTCCAAGTTCCCCATCCTTTCTCTATTTTAGTGCTTGAGGAACCCTTATATTTTTTCCACAGTGCCTGCATTAATTTACATTATCACCAAGAGTCTATAAGGTGTCCATTTTCCCTGAATTTGAACCAGAATGTATTATTTTTTGTTTTCTTGTTAATAGCCATTGTGCCTGGGATGAGACAGGATATAAATGTAATTTTATTTGTGTTTCCCTGATGGACAGAGATGTGAAGTATTTTTTAAATATTTATTAGCCAAATATACTCCTTTTGATAAATATCTGTTCAGATTTTTTGCTCATTTTTATTGGATTACATGTTCTTTGTTTAAGGGTTTTTTAAAAGTTCTTTATGTATTCTGAGTATTAATCCTCTTCTAGATGAATATGTTGGCAAGGTTTTTCTCCCATTTTATGACTTGTCTCTTCACTCTCTTCATTAGTTGCTTTTCCTGTGCAGAAAATTCTTATGTAATCCCACTTATTAAGTCTTGCTTTTGTTTCCAGAGCTTTTAAAATCCTATTCAGGAAATCACTGCTTGTGCCAATATCTTGAAGTGTTTCCTCTAGGTTTTCTTCTAGCAGTTTCAAAGTTCTAGGTCTTACATTGAGGGCTTTGAAACATTGTGAGTTGATTTTTGAGAGAGAGATCAAGTTTCAATCTTGTACATATGAATATCCAGTTTTTCCAAGGCTATTTGTTGAAGTGGCTGTCTTTTTTTCAACATATGTTTTTAGCACCTTTGTTGAGAATCAGTTGTTAACTGTAGAACCATGGGTTTATTTACAGATCTTCTATTCCATTGGTCTATTATGTTTTTTTAAGCCAATACCATCTTCTTTTGGTTACTATATCTCTGGAGTGTATTTCAAAATCAGGTATTTTGATGCTTTCAACATTGCTCTTTTTGCTCAATATTGCTATGTTTTGAATGTGATTTCTTTATCTAATGGAGTTTGTTATTGGTATATAGAAAAGCTACTTTTTCATGTTGACTTTTTATTCTGCTACTTTGCTGCACTTATCAGTTTTAAGAGTGTTTTTTTCTTTTTTTGGATTCCTTAGGATTTTCTAAGTACAGAATCATCATCTGAAAATAGGGATACATTGAACACTTCTTTTCTATTTGTATCCCTTTTCTTTCTCTTTTCTAATTGCTTTGCTAAAATTTCAAGTGCTATATATATATAATGAGAGTACTGAGAGTGGACACTCTTATCTTTTTCCTGATTTCAGTTTTCTTCCATTTAGCATAATGTTGTCTACAGGCTTGTTGTATATAGTCTTTATTATGTTGAGTATGAAAATTCTATACCAAATTTATTTTTTTATTATCGGCTTTTATTACGAAAGAATGTTGGATTTTATCAAAGGTTTGTTCTGAACCTGTTAAGATGATTATGAGATTTTTCATCCATGATTATAGTTAAATATTGTATTATATTTACTGATTTGCAAATGTCAAAATATCTTTACATCCCTAGAATTAAATCAGCTTGATCATCATGTTGTATGATTTTGCAATGTGCTCTTCAATTCAACTTGCAGGTGTTTTATTGAGGTATTTTGCTTTTGTGCTTGACAAAGATAGTCATCTATAGTTCTGATTTTTAGTTGTGTTCCTATCAGGTTGTGGTAGCAGAGTAATAATGACTTTGTAAATAAATGCTGGAAGGTTCCTTTCCATTTCATTTCATGCAATAGTTTTAGCAGCATTGGTATTCTTTAAAAGTCTGGTGAAATTCAGCAGTGATTCTTTCCAGACCTGGGATTTTCTGTTTTAGCAGACTTTATTACTGCTTATTATTGATTATTGCTTTTTATTGATGTATTTATAATTTTTTCCTCATAGTTCAATATTGTAGGTTATATGTGTCCAGAAATTGATCAATTTCCTCTACATTTTCCAGTTTATTGACATTCTGTTTTTTTAAAAAATAATCTAGGTTCATTTCTTCTTCTTTTTAGTAATGTTTGATGCTTTCCAAATTCTAATTTGTTTATCTATTACTCAAATAAGATTTATTCTTTCTCATACTGTCATGATTGTACTTATCTTTCTCCCTCTTCTGGGTGGAAGATTGCTTTAAGTAACACAGGTTTAGCATTAATGAATTATCTTAGTTTATGCTTAACATAGGTCTTTATTTTCTTCTTCAGTTTTGAATAATAACTTTCCTGGGTATAGTAATCTAGTTGGTAGTTATTTTCTTTCAATACTTGAAGTACTTCACTCCATATCATGGTCTTTTGAGGTTTTGCATAGAAAACTGCTGAAATTCTGAAGGGTTTGCTTTAAATGTGACTTGGTACTTCATCCGTTAGCTTTTAATATTCTTTCTTCTGTACTTTTGGAAGTTTAACTACAATATGTCATAGAGAGGCAATTTTCTGGTCTGGTCTATTTAGATTTCTAAATGCCTCTTGAACTTGGATGTTTATCCCTTTCCAAAGATTTGGGAAATTTTCTATTTTTTTCACTGAGTAAGTTTTCTATGCCTTCATCCTGTAGCACTTCTTTGTCTATTGTGAGTATGCATATGTTTTGTCTTTTAATGATGTCCCAGAGATCTTGAAGGTTCTCCTTATTCTCTTATTTTTTTCTTTGTTATTTTATGAATGTGATAATTCTTCAATCTTGTCTTCAAGCCTTGATAGTCTTTCTTCCACTTGATTTAGTGTTTTGGTTAGTCTTTCCACCAAGTTTTTAATTTGATTTATTTACCTTTTTGTATCCAAGATTTCTATTTGGTTCTTTTTCAAAATCTCTATCTCCTTATTGAATTGCTAATTCATTTTCTGCATTATCTTCCTTAATTCACTCAACTGTGTTTTTATATCCTCTTGGAACTCGTTGGGCTTTTTAAAAATTGTTCTTTTGAATTCTTTGTCTGGTATTTTATTTACTTTGATATTTTCAGAATCAGTTACTAAGGTGGCAGCAGGGCACATGCAATCTGCCACTGGTGACTCTGCTCTGACACTTAGCTCTCTCAAAATTAGACTCCACTGCTCATTCTGCTAGATTCTTACAGCTGGCTTCCCAAACCATCAATGTTAACAAGGAAGCATCCTTTTTTCCCTTACATGTCATCTAGTTTCCCAAAGCAAAGAATTCTCTGCAGGTTTGTGTCAGAGGATCTCCCAGAGTCAAGCTGACCTCAAGGCAGCTGCCCTTTGACACAGTATAGTAATATTATTGTGAGACTGAAAGAAAATCAGGGGACCTTTACTCTCAGAGTGGTGAGCTCGGACAAGATCTTCTCAGGATGGCTCCCTGATACTACACGGAGAAAAGTGCAGAGAACTCTCCAAAGTTCTCTGCTCCAAAGTTCTCTTCTCCAAAGTTGGTTTGCTATAGGGATCTTTAGACTGGATTTCTGCAGGGCCCCAATTCCTATGCTAGTAGTGCTCACTGGGACTCCCTCTTTCTCCTCTACCAAAACCTCTGCCACACTGTCTAGTGATCAGTGCTATGGTGCTCCATTGCATCCCTCCTAAAAGTCTCTGGATTTCTCCAAGTCTGTGTCTGCCCATTGTTGAACTTCAGTATTCTTCCCCAGTTCCCCACCTCGATCGATACACAGCTGCTCTCCAGTTGTTTTAATTCTATCATGGAGAAGCATGTATGCCCATTACTTCTTCTACTTCACCATCTTGAATTCTCAAACTCAGTCTCCTCAAAACAGTTTTGGACTGTTTTGAGAACCCTGGATTAGAAGTGATAGGGGTTAAGCCTTTGCAACATGGCAAGGTGGAAAGGGCATTGAGATATGACGGAAAAGAGCGAAACATAGTCACAGGCCTCTCCCTCCATGATCATGTGACTTGGAGTTGACTAGTTGATTTATGTGATTCAGTATTTCTCATTTTTTTTAATAGCCATGCTGCAGAGACACACAGTATTTGTCTTGGTTGGATATTGACTATCCAAACTTGGTGGTGAAGTATATAACTATGGAGTTATGGTTTAGGTATGGTGTCCCCCAAAAGCTCATGTGTGAGACAATGCAAAAAGTTCTGAGTTGAAATGATTGGGTAATGAGAGCCTTAACATAATCAGTATAATAATCAACTGATAGAGATTAACTAGACAGTAACTGTAGACATGTAGGGTGTGCCTGGAGGAGGTTGGTCACTGGAGGCATGCCTTTGGGGTTTATATTTTGTCCCTGGTGAGAAGAGCTCTCTCCTTCCTAGTGCGCATGCTCTGAGCTGCTTTCTTCCACCATGCCCTTCTGCCATGATGTTCTCTGCCTCACCTCAAGCCCAGAACTATGGATTTTGCTAACTATGGATGGAATGTCTGAAACCGTGAGCCCCAAATAAACTTTTCTTCCTCTAATCAATCTCATTAGCTCTTTTGGTGACAGTGATGAAAAGGTGAACTAAAACATGTGAGTAGAACTTCCTTTAATTTTTATTTTTTATTATTTTGGTTTTTGTTGTTTTCATCTGAATGAGAATTTTCAGGGTTTTTAACTGTCACAGTGAAACAGAAGTGCACCTGTGCTTCCAATTTAGGTAGCCAATTTCATATACTTCAATAACTAGATCCATTGTTGGTAGCAATAATTACTTTCCTCTCAAGGATTCTGAGTGGAACAAACCATCGTAGGTAGGCTCTCTCCCTGTCCCAGCACAACTCTAACACTGCTCCATCCACATAAAGGGCACGCAGTAATAGCAATGGCATGTTTATTGAGGTATCTTGCAAACTGAAAACAGCTAAAGGAATGAAAGGTTGATTTAATTATTAAAACAGTCTTAATGCACATTTATTAAAATGAGTACATTTGTTTCTCAAAGCAAACTTACAGTCCTATTTCATGGAAAATAAAAGGAAATAAAAAGGGAGCTTTACTAAATCTAGAGAGGATTTCTAGTTTATTTTTTTTTTAATGAAAGACAGTGAGAGAGAGAGAGAGAGAGAGATTGAGAGAGAATCAATTTTTATTGAGGTTTTCACATTTCTTTCACTGCTCCAGCACTTGGTTGTGTATGTGGATTCTGGGGTTTGAACCCATGTCCTCGCACATGCCAGGCAAGTGCCATAACCACCGAGCCACTGCTCCAGCCCCAAATTTCACATTTTATGATGGGGATTCAATTTTCGTTGGGTGTAAAGTTTTGGTTTTACACATAGAGTCCTAGAGATCAGTTGTACAACAACGTGCATGTGGCACAGTAGTATACAACAACGTGTATACTGGCATACCGCTATGCCACATGCTTAAAAATGGTTAAGACTGTAAATGTCAACTTACGGCTTCCTACAATTTAAGTAAATAAACCAACCAGTGGTGAATAACTTTCAGAGCTGTGACTCCACTAGTCTCAAAGAAGACTTCATAGTTATATTTCTAAGTGAAGTTTTATGAGTAGCCATATGTGGCAACTGAATGCCAGTTTTCACATAACAAACATCACTTACTTCTAGAAAATGTTGGTTGTACATATATTTATTGTTAGGAACAAAGATGCTTCTATCATGGAAAGGAGTTATTTAAAATGCTTATTAACTTTACGAATTATGTTTTTGTAAGTAAAACACACAAGAAAAAAATTTATGAGGAAAAGGCAAATAGAAAATATATGAAATTCTAAATTATCTCAGCTATTTTTTATTCTATTTATTTAATATAATTTTCACTTAACAGTGCCTTGTTAATAGCAGGTATAATGTTAATTTAACAAAATATCATTGGAATATATTGAATTAAATTTTCTGATTAAAATGCAATTACAGTTTTATCATCTGAACTTGACACTGCTACTGATGGAACCCATTAACACTGGAAAATCTAATTCACACACCATTGAAAACATAAAAGTAGGATTATTTATAATGATATAAAATAATTCACAGGATGATCCTGGGTGTGAAAGTAATTCCTAATAAAGCACAGGTTCATCCAAAGGAATTGACAAGATAAAGGGACAAATTCCATGAAAACTGGACTTATGAAATACGTAGTGGTAAACACTACAGCTTATAGGAGTAGTCAGCTACTTCCTAAACAAAACTCCTATGGCTCATTCTGTAAAATCAAAATTAAATGAATGGGATGCAATTAAACTAAAAAGTTTCTGCACAGCTAAAGATCTAGTCGAGAGCATCAACAGAGAACCTACAGAATGGGAGAAAACTTTTGCCTGCTACACCTCGGACAGAGGGCTAATATCCAGAATATATAGGGAACTAAAGAAACTAAAGTCCAAACTCACAAATAATCCAATCGATAAATGGGCTAAAGAACTCAAAAGGAACCTCTCTCCAGTGCAAGTCCAGAAAGCCCACAAATATATGAGAAAATGCTCTACATCATTAGCTATAAGGGAAATGCCAATCAAAACTTCAATGAGATTCCACCTCACTCCTGTTAGAGTGGCAAAAATGAAGACTACAAACAACATCAGATGCTGGAGGGGCTGTGGGAAAAGAGGAACACTGTTACACTGCTGGTGGGACTGAAAACTGGTTCAGCCACTATGGAAAGCTGTATGGAGAATCTTCAAAAAATTAAGGATGTTACCACCTTACGACCCAGCTATCCCACTCCTAGGAATTTTCCCAAAAGACTTAGAATCAGCATATTATAGCGATGTGGCTTCCTCAATGTTTATAGCAGCTCAATTTACTATAGCTAGACTATGGAACCAACCCAGATGCCCCTCACTTGATGAGTGGATACAAAAACTTTGGTACATATATGCAATGGAATACTACTCGGCCATTAGAGAGGACGATACTATGGCTTTTGAAATCAAATGGATGGAGATGGATAGAATTATGCTTAGTAAAGTCTCCCAATCTCAGAGACTCAAGGGCTGAATAGTTTCTCTCATCTGTTGGTGCTAGAATTTATGGGGAAGCAGTAGGGCAGACGGCTAACCTAACAAAACTTCAAATTGAATGACTTTCAGAATAATAGGGAGATGGCTCTCTAGGATACTTGGAGGTGTAGGGAGGGGGCTGTGGAGGGGGGAGGGTATATGAAGAACTCATAGGAGTCTGGAGATTGGGAAGATGGGGGAACCATCCCAGAAGCCGATGTCACTCCTCCACGAGCTACCCATTTAACACATGAGTTCTTCTGGGGGAAACTGCAACAGGTAAAACCCAAGGTGGTCATCCATCTTCTGGCATTACCCCTGGATAACAAAGTTTATATCCATTGATTGCTATTGTTTTGATATTGTTTCCCCCTCAACCTTATCTCTATATACTTCTAATTAAAAAAATAGTGATAACCCAAGCACATGGAAACATAGGCATAATTATCTCATTAGCATACCTATTCAGATTGTTCAGTCCTACTATTTGTAACATGAATTTTCAGAAACACCAAAAGCTTGAAATAATATATATTTGAATTGCTAGATTACATGTAAATATATTTTCTAAAATAAAAATAAATTGTATGATTAACTAAGTGAAAGGTTGTTAATGTTGCAAATTTTCTTAATTTAGTGTCAATCTAAATTAAAACAAATTTCTGCATAAGTTCATATTCATAATTGAAATCTTTATTTCAGAATTATATATGATGCTTCAATTTCTAAATATACAGCAACACGTCTACAGATTTATAACAATGATACTACGATGTCTAAATGTGAAACACAGGAATTAAAACCAGTTTAACTGTAGTTTCAATGTGTATATATAGAACCTAATAGTAGTCATATTAAGGGGCTGAAGTGGTAGCTCAGAGGTCAAAGTGCATGCCTTGCATGCACAAGGACCTGAGTTTGAACCCCAGTGCCATGTACACAACTAAATGTCAGAGAAACAAAGACCAGATGGAAAAATAAATAAAAATTGATTCTCTCTTTCTTTCTCTCTCTCACTGTCCCTATCTCTCTTTTAAAAAAAGGTATGTAGGTATGTTAAACTTCTTTTCATCTCCATGTTCTTTCTTTCTTTCTTTCTTTCTTTCTTTTTTTGAGAGACAGATGAAAAGAGTGTGTGAGAGAGAATCCATTTTATTTATTTTTCATCTGGTTCTTGTGTACTTATACACTATACTTTTACATCCTAGGTGACTTTTTATAAAGGAAATTAGATAAAGTAAGTTTATTCCCAAAAGGAAATTATCAAATCTTAGATGGAATTATGCTTCATATTATACATGCTATTATTTGATTTAGTAAGTGACAAAAGTTGACTCAACAAAATTTTGGTCCCTAGCTTATTACTGCATTTTGCAGTGATGAAAGAAAAAAATATATAATTTACAATGTTAATTTTCCCACTTTTCAGGAGTGTTCTATGCATTAATCATCTAGTTAAGTTTATTAACATTTGAAAGAAATTCATAGATCGCTTCACAAATTCAGTAATGTAGAATTCTGAAAGCCCCTCAGAAACCCCTGAAAAGACATGCTCCATGACACATGTCACTGATGATTACATGTATGCCACTTATCTCATAAACGAATACTAACAGCCATCAATGAATTGAGATCCTTCATTTTTTAATGTTTGCTACTGAGTTAATCTAACACTATGATTCAAAAATTTTTTCCAAAGCCCTCATATGTAATATCCCAGAATTTTTAAAAAATGCTTTATCTTTAGAAACATTGTATAATATTAGAACAGACCCTAAGCTCACAGCATAAAGAGAATAATAAGAGTACTGTTGCAAAAGTTATAAAATTGTGATTTCCTATGACTGTTACTGCTGATCCCATCAGGGCTCACAATATTCCTGATTTTTATGAAATAATGTCATTCTTAAAATGATGTTCTAGGTGCTGGAGAGGTGGTTCAATGGTAGAGTGCTTGCCTGGCATGTACAAGGTCCCAGGTTTGAACCTCAGCACTGCAAACACAAATAAACAAAGGGAAAAAAACAGATTTTAAAAAAAATAAACTCTCCAAAAAAAATAAAAAATAAACTCCCTAAAAAAATAATGCTCTATCTCTTCTTTCATGATGAGGTGTAAGGACCAGAAACATATGCTATGGATATGGAGAGAAGGGGTCACTTTGGGTAGAATGTGTTACATGAATAAAATGGAGAAATGTTGGGTAGAATATTCAGAACAGACATTATACATTCTTTTATAAAGAAAGGGGCCTAAGTTTTTATCACTCAGCTTATTAAATAAGTCTTATAAATATTTCTCATTCTGTAATCATTTTGGGGATGTGGGATATGTTCAGGAAACTTACTTGATTCCAGAGGACACTTAAAGCTTCATAATACAGAAACTTCTATGTGTGATTGTCAACTCATTTGGTGAGCCATGATGACAAATGCTGGACAATCAGATGTGAGAGGGTGATTGTAATATTTTATCTTTAAAAACTGTGTTCATACCCAGTTTCCTTATATTAGTAGCTCTTTATAATAAGCACCTATGTGTTAACAATTTTCATTGTGTTCAACTTGAACAGCTTAAAAGGTATCTATCACCACTTCTGGTGACCTGGAAATAAATGCTCACTAGATGCAGCTATAATTACTATTGAGCTTCAATTACAAGTGCTAATTGATCTGAGTTTGCTAGCGGGACACCTGATGGGAATTATTTACACAATAATATGGTCTGGCAGATGGTTAGGCCCTAATTATCAAAGTCATGAATGAAGTAAGTATATTTACACCCCTACCATATTCCTTTAGTAGAACATGAAGAATTTAACTTGCTTCCTCTTCCTTAGAAAAATAATCAATTCTCACCTCACTTCACTCTACACATTGCACTACTGCATCTACTACTACTACTGCACATATAGAAACCCAACAATTCAATTGGGTTGTAGGAAACAACTGTTATTGCTATGATCAAAAGAAAATGAAACAAAGCCTGAATGTTTAAACATTGCAAAGTGTTATTCCTTTAACAATGGCATGAGGATAAACAAAGGTGAATTTCTAAGTTTTTAAGAAACCCTGGGGAACAAAGAACATTCCTCTGCTCTGCTCCTGATAAGATTATGAGTGGAGTAAAGGAGGAGGAAGAAACTCCTGTTAAAATTCCTTTCAATCCATATTTATTGAGTCATTGTACATTAGGGTCTAGGAAGTATCTTTAGAGCTTTAGGAATTTTGTGCAAGACATCTCAATACTCAAAGGACTAGTTTAGTTCAATAGTTATTAGAGAGAGAAAGGGTGCCATTTTATCTCAGAAATAAATATTTGATAAAGGTATAGCATGCTATTCATTTTGGAATTTTTTAAAATTATTGAAATGTTAAGTTTGGACTTTCAATTAATAAAATTACCTTATGTTTTATTCCAGTTTGCTTTCGTCACATATGCTATTGAACTTTCAGCTTGCTATCAATTAAAGCTAACTAAATCAATACTACATAAACATTAAGGTGCACTCTTTCTACAAATATCACAAACTCTAGGTATACATTATTTTCTCAATCAATAGTGGCAGACAAATGCAAAATAAATGTATTTTGAAATTACTTTCAAAAGGATTATTATTTAGGTTGAAGCAATAGTTCAGTGGTAGAGCACTTGCCTGGCATGCACAAGAATCTGGGTTCAATCCCCAGCACCACATGCAGAACTAACTGGAGGAAAAACAGAAGAATAACCAGATGAATAAATAAAGTTATCTCTCTCATGCTCTCTGTCTTTCTCTGTCTGTGTCTTTCTTTCACACACACACACACACACAGTCTCATTAGAAAGAAGAGTTATTATTTGAAAGAATCTTTTGCAATTTTCAGGACTGTGGCTTAAATATTGCTGAAAAGGGGTGAAGGCTCATTAAGTTGATTATTTTCTTCCCTTGCATATTAGAGATAGCAACCCATACAAAAAATTAACAAATAATAAAATGTCTCTGTATGTATGTGTATTTGGTAATAGGAGTGAAATGAGGGGAATTGTGCTGCTCTAGTGGACTCAGGTAAGTCTAAGGTGAAATTCTGATACTGCTATTTATCTACTACAAGACCTGGGAACATCCTGGAATCTTGATTTTACCTGCAACATTGCTATGAAGTTAAATTGAAGATTATGAGAAAATGCATTTATATAGTATGCAGTCAAAGCAAAAAGTAGGAAGGGAAGTAGAAAGAAATGTTCAAAAAATAGCATTCCCACTAACCAAAGTGCCCTTCAACTGACAAATGGATAAAGAAAATGTGGCATATTGACACAATGGAGTATTACACAGCCATTAGAAAGAATGACATCATGTCATCTTCTGGCAAATGAATGAACTGAAAGATATCATGCTAAGTGAAATAAATAAGTCTCAAAAAATTGTCAGATATGCTCTCTGATATATGGAAGCTAATCCAAAATAAGGAAAAGAACAGAGGAATAGACAAAGGGTTAGGAAATGGAGGAAGGAGGAATGAGATAGGGAAAGTTCCTGGAATGACTCAGACTTCTTTCTCACGTTTATATGTGAACATATCATAGTGAATGTCATCAACATGTATATAAACAAGTCTCTAAATTAAAAAATAAAACCATTAGTAAATAATAGAAATATCAGTAGAGTGGAGAGGAGAGAAGTAGGGAGGGAAATACTGGGGACTGAATAACAATAAGTTGTACTGCGGCTTTTATAAAAATGTCAATGTTTATCCTATTGCCAAGTATATCTAGAAATAACAGGGTAGGAGGAAGTGGGGAGGAGAAATACTGGGGACTGAGTTAAAACAAGATACATTCCAAGCGTTTACAACGATGTCAATGTATATTCTCTTGTCATGTATACAAAAAACTAGGTGGGAGGAAAGGGGGGAGGGGAGAAACAGGAGGCTGAATTGAACAAGCAACACTCCATGCTTTTATAATTATGTCATCGTGTAATCTTATGTTATGTACCTAAAAAAGAGCCCAAGAAAGAATTCTTAAAAACTACCAGTCCCTTTCCCTTACTCTAAAAGTGCATATTTTGAAGTAAGCCAAGCTGATGCCTCAGTATGTATCTTTGCTATGATCTTATAAACAGAAATGGCAGTAGATGTAGACCAGTTAAGAACCCTTTTGCTCCTGAATTTTTCCTGCTTACCTCTGAAGAAGGGTTGGGGGAGTTTTTGTATTGATATACTTTGTGTGTGCATAGGTGTGTATATATGCACATAAAACTAAAAAGAACAAAATCATTCTTTTCTTTTAAAGTATCTCATCATGAATAAAACAAATACAATAAATACCACTCTAGTTTCTTGATTTTAATTTTAATCCTCTTTTCTTTTCATTTATCTATCTACTTACTTGCTCTCCTCCTCTTCCTCTTTCTGCTCTTAGCCTTCTTTTGCCTCTTTCTTTTTCTTCTCTTCCTCCTCCTCCACCATTGCCACCAACATCATTTATTTTTTTATTAAGAAATTTATTGTACAATCAAAAATGCATATATTGAAACAATATGATATGTATATTGTCTTAAAATTAGATTTATCCCCTAGATTCCACCCTCTTCTACCATACTTATCCCTTTCCCCACCTCCTCCCCTCCCCTCTCCTTCCTGATATATCTCCATGAATACTCTAGGTTATGTGTCACTATGCCTTTGCTGGGTCTAATACATGAGAGTTGACCACCTTTCACGCAGGCCTGGCCTAGCTCCAGCCTCCATAAATGAGTGAAGACATTCGACCCTTGACTCTCTGGATTAGGCTAACTTCACTCAACATGATTTCTTCCATCACCATCCATTTACCTTCAAAGGCTCCAATATCATTGTTTCTAATTGCTGAGTAAAACTCCATGGTATAAATATACCACAGTTTTTGGATCCATTCATCCAGTGAGGAGTATCTGAGTTGGTTCCATAATTTAACTATTGTAAATTGAGCTACAATGAACATAGATTTTTCTGTGTCACTGTAATGTGCTGGTTCCAGCTCCCCTGTAACAACATCCAGGAGAGGGATAGCTGGATCATATGGTAGGTTCATCTCTAATTTTTTGAGGATTCTCCACACTGCTTTCCAGAGGGGCTGTACCAGTCTGCAGTTCTGCCAACAGGGTGATAGTGTTCCTATCTCTCCACAACCCCTCCAGCATCTATTATTGTTTATATTCTTCATTTTTGCCACTATGACTGGTGTGAGGTGAAATCTTAATGTATTTTTCATTTGCATTTCTCTGATTACTAGTGATTTAGAGCACTTTCTCATGTATTCATTGGCTTATTCAATGTCCTCTGTTGAGAAATTTCTATTTACCTTAATTGGGTTGTTAGTATTTTTAAGGTAGAGATTTTTGAGGATTTTGTAAATTCTGGATATTAGTCCCCTGTCAGAAGAATCACAGGCCATAATTCTCTCTGGTTCTGTAGGAAGTCTCTTGACAATTTTGATCATTTCCTTGGGTGTGCAAAAGCTGTTTAGCTTTATGACATCTCATTCACTGATTTTTGACTTTACTTCTTTCACTTTAGGAGACATGTTGAGAAAGTCTTTGCCTAATGCTGGTCCTAATTTATCTTCCAGCAGTTGCAAGGTATCTGGTTTAATTTCTAGTTCCCTGATCCATTTTGATTTGATTTTCATGCAAGGTGAGGTGAAAGGTAAAGGTCTAATTTCAACTTTCTGCAAGTGGCTGTCCAGTTTTTCCAGCACCATTTTTTGAATAGGCTGTCTCTCCTCCATGTTATATTTTGTCCCCCTTTGTCAAGGATCAGATGCTTAAAGATTCAACATCATTTATACTTAATTTAGAATTAGGGCACACATACAGAAGACCATTGGGATTAATGACCTGTGTAACTGCCACACAGGTCGAGAAAGAGAATATTGCAATCACCCCACAAATGACTCCAAAAGCCATTTCCTATTGTCATCACTGCTACCTCATAAGTGTCTCCCATGCTAACAAAAATGGTCACTCTTTTCTTGTCTTGCTGTGGAGTTCTGTGCAGTATCTACTCCTAAGTCATATAAAATAGTTTTGTCTGATTTTATACTATTTATTAAGTCCATCAAATGTTATTGGGATTTCATGGAAATAGAAGGGAGAGCAATAGAATAAAAGAAGGGTATCAAGAGGGAGGAATGAAGAAAGAGCATGAAAAATAATACTGGGGAGCAAAATCTATCAAATTATATCCAGGTATGAATATGTTGGGATGAATCTTGCTTTCATACATAATTATAATACACTAATTTAAAAATAATAGAAGTGACATCAATAGAGTAGAGCAAGAGAATAACAGGAAGGGTGGAGGGAAGGGAAAGGGAAGGCACAAGGGAATGAGGTTGATCAAATAATGTTATGTCCATGGACAATTATGGCACAAGGAGTTTAACTATCATATATAATTATCATGTACCAATAACACTCATTGTGTATACTTCTTTGGCTTCTTTCATTCAACATTATGTTTTGATGTGTGCATGTTTTCACTGCAGAGAAAGTAATATTGTATTTTATTTATCCAACCTATTGTTGATTGATACTTAGGTTGCTTTCTTGGTGTTCTTTTAATAGTGGCCCTGATTTTTATAATATCTTTAAAAATGGAGAAAAATATATCACTTCAAAATCTGGTGATAATTGTTTCTATTTCAGGTAGTCTTCTAAAATTACCAAAGAAGCAAAGGTAGAATGATACCAAAAGTAGTCATTGACTATACATTAAAACTAATTTATTATCTTACATAGTAATACTAGTGATATTTAGGGCTGGAGCAGTGGCTCGGCAGTTAAGGCACTTGCCTGGCATGCGCAAGTACATGAGTTCAAACCCCAGCACCACGTATACAACGAAGTGTCCAAGGAATGAAAATCACATGAAAGACTAAATTTAAAAAAATTACTTCTCTCTTTCCCTCTCTCTCACTATCCTCTCTTTCTTAAAAAAATACTAGTGATATTTAAAGGAGTTCAAGAAGATCTGTGGTTCAAGACCGCTTTTAGCACTTTTAGAATAAACTGAGCAAAACCAGTACAATCAGAACTTTCTCTTCCAAATTAAGAGATGACGATTTAGTTAATATTTGTATGCATTCTTCTAATTTATACTCCTTGACACAGTTTGTGAAATATTCTCATAAATTCTTCCATAGTTATCAAACCTAATTGGAGTTTCCACTGTCACTGAAAACTCTAAATCAAATTTAAGGCCAATATTGCAGTTATCAAAAGAGAATATTAAACAGGATAGCAAAAATAATAAAACTGAATCTTACTTCAATTTTTGATGAAATATTGAAATGTTTCACACAAACTTAGAATATATTTAAGGTAAAAAGTACTGCATTCTCTGAGGTAATTCTAGATTAAAATTCTAAATTTTACTTTCCACATTCCCAGAATAGACAATAACTCTCATCTACCATATTTTTACTTTTTCATATAATTTCTTCCTTAGTTTTGACTGTAAGAACAAGAAAGTGCATTTAAAGATTTATATACAGAAAACAATTAGTGCAGATGAGTGTACTTTAATACGATTATATATGATAGTAAATACTTCTATCCATCTTAAAAATGTATCAGTTGAATTTTCAGAAACATGTCTATTATGTTGCATAAAATAAACTATGTATTTATTTTGTTCTATATTAACCAAATAAAGCACCATATAAACAAAGCTTATTTATAAAAATAAATCACTTAAATTTTTACTCTCATTTATTGAAATGAATTAAAATCACACTGAATTCTTAACTTATTTAGCAATCAAAATATATGAATACATTCCCACATTCAAAATGAAACCAGATAATGTTCCCCTCAAGAATTTCCCAATTAGTGTGAGGAAAATGTAATGCTTCTTTAAGGACAAATATGTGTGTGGTTTGTTATAAGTTTCTTTTCCACCCCAGATGGCCACCCTTCTTCTTTTTGGGGTTGGAGCCCACTGCATAGATGATGTGTTTTCCCTAGTTTTGACAAAAGTCATAATTACATAGGATTATCACTCTTATTTAAGCAGGAATTTCAAAATTGTAATTATAATTTTGAAATTTCAAAATGGAAGAATGCTATAACTTCTTATATACATCAGTACTGTAATATAATACTTATAAATTTATAAAAGCAGTAAGATATGTTTGACTATGCCCTTCAAAATAGATAATATTTTTGTCTCTTTTCTAAATCACAGATTCATTATTAGATCTACTAAATAATAATATCTAAGGTAGTTTTTTAACCAATCTGGAAAGCACAACATAACACACTATTGCATTTAAGGCATTCACTAATAAAATTAAGTGTAATAACTATTCTAGATGGATTTGTCTACCTTTTTATTCCATTGGAAATAGATTTATCAATATGTAACATAGACAATATGAAGCCCTGAACTATTCCTAGACTCATTTGAGTTGCTTTTGTTGAGCACTGTTCTTGGACACGGTTGGTTATTCCAATCATGTCTAGATCTGATGATGCAGGACAGCAAGAATTATTACAGTCAATGTTGAGGAGTGTGATAGGCTGTGGAGAACTAGAACTAGTCAAGCCAAGAAGGCATTAGAACCCCTTCACTATGCTTCCAGTTTAAGGTCATTTGCATGAACAGCGTTTCTCAATAATTGTCTCTGTTCCAACACCACTGATGCCCAAGAGAGTAGAGATGGATTGAGTTTTTGTTCCATCTTGTTTTCAAAACATTCTTGTAAGACTTGAACTACAACCACTACCACATCTGCTGTTTCAGTAATGTCCTTTTACTTTTTGCCTTCCCATTCACCATATGCACAACAGTGACCTTCTTCCCTCTGGGATGTCAGACACTAAATTAGAACCAGCCAATAATTAATTGTCTCTGTTTGCATCTAGCTTAAGAGTGATTGGTTTCCTCCAAAGAGCTTTTTTTTTTTTTTAGGGATTTTTTGTGTGTTTGTTTGTTTGCTTTTTTTCCCTCATATTGGGGATTGAACCCAGAGAACACAACTACTAAGTTGCTTTCCTAGCCTTATTTCTGTTTGTTTGTTTTTTTGTTTTGTTTTTTAAATTTTGAGACAGGGTCTCACTAAGTTGCCCATGCTGGCCTGAGAATTGCAATCCTCCTGCCTCATACTTTTGAGTGACTGGGATTCCAGGCATGCACTATAGCGCTCAGCTCAAATTCTTTGTTCTGCTTCTCGTCCCTCTGTACCAGCATGCCATAGAGGTATATTTTAATTCCCTGCTGAGAGAAAACTTTTGAGAGTAAACTACTGAACTTATAAATATACAATAATTTATGAACTAATTCTAAACTATCGTAATATTTCTTCCCAAGATTAACTGCTGTTTTCAACACTTAAAAGTTTAATATTATAAATATTTATTATCACTGACAATATATTTATCTCTTACCTTGTTGCAAAATAGAATTTGAGGAAGAGTCAGAATTGCAGCTAACACTGACGTTACTTGACTAATAGTGAAATTAATGTATCTTTCAGGTGTCTAGAACTCAGTATTTTTGTAGGTTAACAAAAGGCTAGCAATGCCTCTCCTACCTTGTCATGTTTATCTGTCTATTACCTACACATTTTGGATAATGTAGAAAATAGTTAGCTCTTAAAAATATTTCCCAGGATCAGGTAACAATAACGCCAAATAATATAATTTAATACACAAAATACTCTAATCACCATGGGTTCACTGCTGTAGAATAATTAGCATGAAGACTGCTGCATATTAAATCTCCATTTTCATTGCTTCACATACGGGAAATTTAGGCAAATGATTCTGACTTAGCTACTTTTTCTCCATCTGCTCCAATATATTAGGTGTTTGTCTGTTTTACATGCATCATACATAATGTTGGAGGGTAAGAGAAAACTCAATATGAAGGTGAATCTGCAAAAACAAAAAAGTTCAACATTACTGTGTTTAACTTAGCTGAGATTATTATGGAAAGGATTTATTTTGATTAATTTCATAATGCTATATGAAATCAGCAGCAGAGCAGAAGGTTATATAGATTATAGGGTTTTTTAGTATAATTTATTCCACAACATGTTCAAGGTAGTCTTACACTTCTGGCGTCAAGTCACCTTTTGTATTTGATTCCGCCAATATAAAATAAATAATGAGCTACTTTTTGTGTTTTTGATATTCCAATTTAGAGAGATTTTTAAACATAATTAGTATACTAATTTTATGCTGCAAATATTTAAATTGTTGCATTCCAGGAAGGAAAGTCAATTTAAAACTTATTTCTGTATTTCAAATATATCTGTGAACAAAGGTCTTTCATGACATTTGAAAATGTCTGCACCCTTTTTAAATAACAAATGTCAAGAAATTAACAATTTGTGCCCATTCATTCTTTCTCACATATTTAGTTATTTGTATGGGTTAAGATCTTTTGTTCTCTATTCTACTGTCCAATTCAGTATCATGTGTTCCAGGAAGTCATCTTTGAATTGCCTTTCTCTCTCCCTTAAACTTAGAACCAGAAGAAATAGTTTTCCTATATGCTCATTTTGACACTTTTTATATATAGCACAATTTATATATAGCATCTTTTAATATAGCATGATTTATACATAGTGCAGTTTATGTACAGCACCATTTATGTATAGCATCCTTTACATATAGTAGCATTTATCTACTGCATAATTTAGATATAGCATCCTTTATATGTAGTAATGTATGTATAGATAGATAGATATATGCATACATAAACAGATAGATAGATAGATAGATATGTTTTTTTAGTCTGTTTCTCCCAATAGACTGCAAGGTCTTGAAGAACAAGACTGTTTTGCTTATGGTTATATCCCCTGTGCCTACCAGTCACTAATAAAGTATTTGCTGAAAGAGTGAAAGAAAGTTCTATGATAGGAACTAAGTAGCATAATTCCTTGCAGATTTTCATTCTATCAAGGGATTCCTCTCCTTTAGTGTGTGCTCAACAAACACATGTGCATCAATCAATCATCCTTCCCCTCTTATACCATGCCAATGTCAACCTCTTGCTTGTCTTGGATTTTTCTTTCCCTATAGTTTTTTTGTCCAAACAAGGTAAAATTTATGAGTTTTCTATTTGCTAATGGACAAAAGTGCTAGTGACTGTCAAATCAGGAACTTGTTCTGCCATCAATTAAGTTGTGAAATTTTGAAGACGGCAACCTTAATCTGCCTGAGTTTTGTTTTCTTTATTTATTAAAGGTTGATAATAATGCCTGTCTTTTAAACGCAGATTAAGTGATGCTATGATGTAAGAGTTCTTGAAAAGATAAATATAGATAAGTGGGGGGCTGGAGTGGTGGCTTAGCTGTTATGGTGCTTACCTGGCATGCTGGAGGACCTGAGCTCGAACCCCAGCACCATGTATACAACAAAGTGTTAGAGAAAAGAAAGCCACACAAAAAACTAAATGAAATTGATTCTCCCTTTCTCTCTCTCTTTCTCACTGTCCCTCTCTCTTTAAAAAAATATAGATGAGTGGTTGTCCAGCTTTACAGATCATCGGATTCACTCTGCATTTAGAACACTGGAGTTCCATCCCCAAAGATTTTTATTCAGGTGTTCAGGGACACGGTGGAGTCTAAGAGTTTGATCACAAGCTCCCAGGTGCTACTGACACTGCCTGTGTGGGGACCACACTGAGAGAACTATTGACAGAGGGTTTTATTAATATAAAATGGTTAAATAGCTTTATTTGTTCTTATAATACTGTAATATTCAAATATTTAGCTATTCTGCTCTCTTAGCTGTTTTTCTCTTTCCAATCTTTAGTTTGAAAAATTAGTTACAAAAACTGAGGTGAAAGATTTCCTACTCATACATTGACATGACAAACATTTGATCTTTTCCCATAGGTATGCATATTGAATTATGATTTAAATCCATAGGTCAAAAAATTGTTTAAATTTGAAGAAAGTTAACAAACTTGAATAAAATTGATTCATGATGGTACTAAGTTATTAAGAAAAGTAGGTTTAGATTATGAATTTAAACAATTTGAAACATTACTCTACTCAGACCACTCTACTAACTGGGATGCATGCTTACAGCATACTATGTGACAGACTTGGTGAAAGAATATTTCTTTGCCAGGGCATATTCAATATTCAATTATTTTCTTGTTAATAATTTATCCTGCATAATAGAGAAAACACTGTAAATAACCATCTGTCCAAAGAAGCAGCTTTTATATGTAAAAATAGTCACAGCACAGAATCTTAGCAAGAGGCTTGTAGAAAGAAGGGACATTTTAGGCTAACTGCTTAAATGCAGGAATTTTCTAGACTTCCATCCTTAAGATAGCCATTATTCTTTATTCCTGGTCTAGATAAAGTAATGACAACCTAAGATTGGTTTATAGGGCGGGGAAGATAGTGAGGCAAGAGAATTAAGGTCTTCAGGTACAGAAACTTACGTACATGCACGTACATATAAAGGTAGTCTCCATAAGAAGCAAACTTTATTAATAGGACAAATTCCTGGCTACTCAGTAATAAGTTGGGATTTCCAAAATGGCTTCCATTTATAGCAGAAAGGAGAGGATGGCTATGGGAAATAGCAACCTCAGATGCAGCCAGGAAAGAAGAGGAAACTGCATCATGATATGAAAAAGCGTGGCTATGCCAACCAACATGTTTGTTTCTGCGAGACAGGTGAGTGCATATTACAATCCTGACTGGGAAAAGGGTGAAGCAAGAATGTTGAAAAGTAAGATATATATGGCTTTTGGGAATAGTGAAATAAAATTTTAATATCCTTGGCTTTTATTAATTTATTGCTATCTTGTCCTGAAATGTATTTTAGGTATATCTGGCAGAAAATGTTGAAACTGCTCCTAACATTGAATCTAAGTTACTAATTTTGACATTATTGAGTTAGCAAGTTACTCTGATCGTGGTTTATATTCAGAATAAGATGCCCACACTATAAAACTTCCATAATCATTATTTATTGGATCACAAACTAATTGGAATAATTATCAGGAAGAAGAAAGGATTTTACATGTTTAAGACATGAAGTTTATATGAATTTTATTACTCAATAAAAATAATTAATAATTTTATGTTTATGTTAAATTTTATGTTAAAAGACCTTTGTGAAAACCACCATATTAGACCTATGTACATTTTCTGCACTATTTCTTTTGAATGGTATATTATTATGCCTTTGAGATGCCCTTAACATTTTAATTAAACATTGAGTTTTTGTTATACATACTTTATTGCCAATTTAGATGTTGTCTGATATCAATAAAATAAAAAATAAAAGATATCAAAGCACATAGGGTGAAGTTTGAAAAAAAATCAAGCATATTTGAAGAGTCAGGGAATCAGTCCCAGCCAGAAAGCTCCTTCTCTTTTCCCAAAGACTGAACTACTATCTGAGCAATCATTGAATTCATGTTTTGTGAGCTCTCATTTTTTAAAGTGCTGAAAATATGAACCTGATTCTGTTATTGTGCTTACCAGAATGAGGTTTGGGGAGAGTACTTGTGAGTGCTTAAGTAGCCTCTGAATTACTTTGCAGTCCTGGATACAGAAACCATATTTTTCTGAATAGCAAAAGGAGACTGGAGCTAAACCCAGGCCTGTGAGAAAGGTAGTTAATTTCATGTATTAGACCCAACAAAGGCATAGCAACACAAAATCTAGGGTAATCACAGGTATGTATCAGGGAGGAGGGAGGAGGGGGAAGGTGGGAGAAGGGAGAGGGAGGGAGAATGGGGAGAGATCTAGGAGGTAATTCTGACTTTAGAATATATGCATATCATATTGTTACTTTATATGCATTTATGATTGTACAACAACTCAATTTCTTAAAAAAAAGTAAAACAAAAAAGTCAAGATTTGGAGTGAGGCCTTAACCAAAGTTGTTTGTCTTCTAAACCTGACACTTCAAAAAGAAATGGGAGCAGCAATGGCTTTCTGTGTGTGTGGCTGAGACTGTTTTGTTTGCCCTTAACATGTGACTCTCAAGTTCTTCTCAACAAATGGAACTCCATTCCACACTCCTTGAATATGGGTGTGGTCATGTGACCAATGGAACATTATCAAACTTCACACAAGCAGAGGTAAGGAAATGCTTGTGTGTCTCTTTCTTCAACTTTCATTATCATCATGAGAAGAATCCCGGGCTAAACTGACATAGAATGAAAGAACAAGGTGCAGAGCTGAGTGACTATGCTAAGACTATGCTAGACCATGTGGACAGTCGCAGCCACCCCCCCTCAAGCCACAGGCATGTGAAGAAACACAGCTGAGATCCAGTGGGACTTGGAGAAGTGAGGTCTGATGTTGCAGGCAACAAGTTTGAAATGGTGTGTTACATAGTAACTTGCAGATGAAATATTTTTCAAATCCTCTCTCCAGCTTAGGGTTGAAATCCCACTGCTGACTTTCTACTATGAATGGTCAGGCTCATTGATTCAATAAGACTACCTATCCAGGAAAAGAAGAAAAAAAGCAGTCCAAGTTCTGGACTGTGTTGAATCAGAATGTAATATATTATATTGCCAGCTTATTTGTAATTGCTTCCAAGTGTCCACATAAACAGAAACAGTTATTAGGTAAATTTGCTTTGATAGCATACCCAGTTGAAGTAATGGAAATTAAACATACCATTTATCATAAGTCTTTTTTTTGTAAATCTGATATTATATTACAATAAAAATAAATGTATTTATGGGTCATCACAAATATGGAAACACAAAAATTATAAATACCTTTTTGGCACTCTACTTGTTAATGTTTGGTCAATGAAAAGTGTATGAAATCATGTGGATCTGTTGTACACATGAGGAATCCTTTGTGATTGTTATGTTTTGGTAGCAATAACAATCTCCCATATATATAAAGATAGTTTTCAATACACAAGTAAATTGCAATTCACGCACTGATATTTTGCCTATCGCTATGCATGCCTCTACTGTTTTCAAAGTGTATTCAGAGTGCAACCAAATGTTCCTGCCTTCCCTGCAGACACTTGATCCAAATCACATCATTCTTTCTCTGGGTTGTCATGATAAGTTCCATATGCCCTCAATCCTGTCATCTAATCTGAGGAGCAGCCAGATCAGTTTTTCTAAAATGTGAGAACATCCAGTGGATGCTACCTTACTGACAGTAAAATGCAAGGTCCTGAAAATAGCCTATATGGCCTTACACGATGTGGCCCCATCTTTTATCCCAAGCACCACCCCCTTTTAACCACATTTCCTGTTATTCATCCTATGATTGGCTCATTGTCTTTATGCTATTTTGGGTTTCCTTGCATCCCCTTGAACACTGCAGAACTTTTTTCAATTTTAAATTTTGTTCTTGCTCACCCTCTCTATCTGCATAGCATTAATGTTTCCTTATTAACAAGTCCTTCCCCAGTGATTTCACAAAAACTAATAAACTCCTTCTTCGACCAATAATCCATACCCCTTCTTGTTTCAACTTCACCTGTTGTCATCTGATATATTATGCATTATTAGCTTATTTTCTTACCATTGCCCTCTACCCCTACCCTGTATGACAATCCCCACTGGAATGCAAACTTAATGAGGTCAGGGTTGGTTCTATTCTATTTCATTGCTGCATGTTCTCTGCTTAGGCAGCTTCCTCACCCATATCAGGTGCTTCATAACTATTTGCTAAATGAATAAATACTTATTTATAATATTCATTTGGTTGCTTTCAACAAGTGAAACATCTTGAAAAGTTAAAATTTCCCAGGATTGTGAAGGAAACCTTAAGATTCAAGCCATTCTTCTTATCCAAGAAATAAAATAAACCTAACTCTATATTCAGGATAATTAGTTGTGTAGCCTTGCCAGGCATGATAGCACATGCCTCTAATCTCAGCAGCTCAGGAAGCTGAGGCAGGAGGATCACAAGTTCAAAGATATTCTCAGCAAATTAGTGAGGCCCTAAGCAACTTAACAAGACCCTGTGTCAAAATAAAAAATAAAAATGTCTGGGATGTGACTAAATGGTTAAGTACACTGGGTTCAATCCCTGTTACAAAAAAATAAAATAAAATCCTTTAGCTTTCAACTCCTCCCAATGACTTAACTCAAGTTTTTCGGATGAAGTACATATTATTTATGGGTTGAGAAATCACAAAACCTTTTTGAGTCTTTATCATAAAATAAATTTGTATTAGGTGCCTGGCCACCAAAATTATAGTACTTGTACATTAGGTTGAAGTCATAAACTTTGATCATAATGACTTCTTACTAGGAAATAATTAATATACATTCATATGTAACTTTATGGGCCATTCACTGTTATATTTTAATTTTAAGAAGTCAGGTCATTGTAAAAATTTTTCATTTTTTTAGTGAAATGATGAATATGAAAGGAAACATGACTCTGGGTAGACAGATTGGTGTCATCCAAGTAAAGTGGCCAACAAATCAGGAGTCTTAAGAAACTCAAAATTGTGTTGTGTGAATGGGAAGTAGAGCAGAAACTCTCAGTTTGATATTCAAGGATCTTTATGATCTTGTTCCAGTGAGACAGCAGTCACACTAAGAGCTGATCTTTGCTCTTACACTCTGAGTTTTGGTCAACGCATACACAGTATTGAACAGTGTGCCTTTCTGGAGAATGCTGTAACTTGTATTGATTTACTTTATACATTCTGCCCTCTATGAAACTTCTCCTCAATCCTTCAAATGCATTTCAAATGTTTCTTCCTTTGAGCAGCCTTGCTCAATGCCTCAGCTCTGAAATGTGCCTTCTTCTGATCACTATGTTTTATTACAATTTTTATCCATGTGTCTATCATCCGCTATATGGTTAACCATGGAAAAGTGGGAACTAGCTCTTACTCCTATTTATATCTCTGGTCCAATATTAGAATAAATTTGGTACTTAACAAGTATATTAAAATTATAATTGGAAATACGTATTTTGTTATAATAGAAAAATCTTGATGAGAGGAAATATTTAATTTTATGTTAGCTCAAAAATATTATCTAAATGATTTTATTGCTTTAAATATTGCCTCTTAAGTTAATCAAACATTTCATTCTATTAGGTTGCATTTTATTATTCAAAGCAAAATATTAGACCTAATTTTATAGTGTCTTTCTTTTTAAAAAAATCTTTGTTCTGTGTTTTTTATTGCAAATTTGATTTTATTTATATACTATATTTATTTAGAAGTAACTTTAGAAATGAGCTTGCTACAATAAAGTATTGCAAAAGCCTACATTGGAAAATTACTATTCTAAGAAAATAAATCTCATAATAATGTAGTATTCATTATTATAATGGATACTTCAGTGAATACTTCAATTTTAGCACTTTACTAATGACCTGTGTGCTCCAAGCCTTTCTCAAGAGCTTTCATTTTCTGAGTTAAGACTAAACATAGATTACCTCCCAGTGAGATAAAGTCCCCCCAGGAAGATCCAAATGATCAGGAATAGTTCACAATAATGGAAATCTTTTAAGATGCAGATGTTTGTGATTACCAAGGGTTTCTGTAACATATTTCATTTTAAAATATGAAAGGAAAAGCATTTGAATTTATCCATCAACGCTAAGTGAATGTCTTTTGTCAAGAAACTGGTTCTCAACAAATGACTAAAAATTTAATAATGCAATTCTGAACATCCATTTCATTCATCCAGAGAAATGGTATTTCACCCGCTTGCAGTTTAAAATTACCCGAGGAGTTTTTAAAAATGCAACGCAAGGCCTCACCTTCAAAGATTGTTGTTTAATCTCCATGAGGCATGTCCAGTGGACGTTTTATAAAAGGTCGCTGGTAACTCCAAAGTGCAATACAATGGAGAATCATTGGATAGGTAATCATAGGGTACATCTCTTGAAAATGTACGTAGTAGCTGAACTAGTCACAAGACTTGAGTAAAAATGGTTGTTACTTACCTTGTTGCTCATAATTACATTAATAGCAATAAGTAATCTTTGTGGTGAGCAACTGTGTCATGAGATGTGCGACCAAAAAACAAGAAACAGAAGTTATAATGCTATTTAAAATAATGCTATTTAAAACAAAAAGCCTTGGGCTGGAGCAGTGGTTCAGGGGTTGGAGTGCTTGCCTAGCATGTGTGAGGACACAGATTTGAACCCCAGCACCATATATACAACTAAATGTCAGAAAAACAAAGGCCAGATGAAAAAACAAAAACAAAGTTTATTATCTCTTTCCTCTCTCTCATTCTCTTCCTCTCTCTTCAAAAAAAAAAAAGAGCATTGATAGTATCTTGTGTTTCAAAGATTGGGTGATAAAGTTTTTCTAAGATAAAAAAAAATCAGGTTACAATTTTACTAAGAGGGATTATAAGATTTTGTGTTGATTATCTAGATTATTTCTGGCTGATGTCATTTTAGCACACTATGCTAAAGAAAATCAAGAAACTAATTTTTTCAACAGCTATTAATGCTTTAATTGATAATGACAACATTAGCTATGATACATTACATACCATGTCACATTCACTACACTTTTCAATGAAAATGGACATCATAAAGCATAAATGCATTTTTATTTGAACGGATTATTCAGATACTTCCTCATTCTTTTAATGTATTTTTCTTCAGTTGACACTACATTAATTCTAATGTAATTCTTAAATAGCACTGGCTGATTCTGTAACCAAACTAATTTTCTAAATAAAAGCAATCATTTTACTTCACTCATTAAAAGCAAACTAAGACATGAAGAAAATGTATACTACTAAGCATTTTATTGATAGTGAAGTGAAAAAACAAAGGTAATATCAACCAAAAGCTAAAGAAATACATTCAAAAGAATCACATACTTAGACTTCAGCAGTAAACGTCTGTTAATAATAAGAGAAAAATACAAATCGATTATGAACAGTGGGACATCTTACTTTAACCACTGTGTAGGCTTTTTGAAGGGTTAAAATTTGTGAAATATAACATAGATATGCCTTTGTATTTCTTTATCTTGAGTGAGAAAAATAGTCTCTTATTTTGATCTTTCTGCATAGGAGAGAAAATATTCCATCTGTTGATTTCTAGTCTGGCTTATTTCACTTAGCATGATGTTCTCCAGTTTCATCCATTTACCAGCAAATGTCATAATTTCATTCTTTATGACTGAGTAAAATTTCCTATGTGAGTGGGTGTATATATATACCACAATTTATCTATTAATCCATTAATGGGCATCTGGGCTGGTTCTATAACTTAGCTATTGTGAATTACACTGCTGTAAACATTGACGTGGCTGTATCAATAGAATATATTGATTTTAATTGTATTAAAATCCTACTCTAAGGAGTAGGATAGCTGGGTCATATGGTGGCTTCACTCTTGGTTTATTGAGGAATCTGAATACTGGTTTCCAGAGTGGTTGCACTAATTTGCAGTCCCACCAAAAATGTATGAGTGTACCTTTTTTCCTACACCCTCGCCAGCATTTATTATTACCTGTATTGTTGATGATTGCCATTCTGACTGAAGTGAGATGAAATCTTGGTGTAGTTTTAATTTGCATTTCCCAGCTTGCTAATAGAGAGGTAATATTTTTCATATATTTGTTATTCATTTATATTTATTCTTTTCCAAAAAAATGGAAAAAAGTGTAGTAGGAGTATTTCTTGAAAAAATAAATATGGCAAAGTACAGAAAATAAATATGTCTACTACATACTGCAGAAATCTTTTTATTATGTTAATTTCATTATGCTTTTAGGTAAAAAAGCCCCTAGTGGATTAATTCATTGATCCCTACACTTGAGGGTTTCCTATTTCCCTGGCATTGCCTGCAGCATTAGAGAAAGAAACCAAACAGAAGCCTTAGTTCTGTAAGTCTATAGTTTGAGCACATTCAACTCCAACAAATTTTACAACAGTATAAAGTGTTAAAAGAACACAGAAGGAGTAGACGGATCTTTCCTACTGAGAATGTGGAGAATCTTATTGATTAAAAATTAACAAGCTCAAATGCAATTAAAATTTGCCAAGTTTTAAGTATTTCCATGCCTCGGGCAGACAGTTCCCTGATAATTCCCAATGTCTGTAACTGAATACACCGAGAACATAAAGACCAGAAAGTTTTTATATGGCTGTGGGCAGGCTGGAAGGGAGGGTTGAAGTTCTTAGCAGCTCAGATAGAAGACTATCTGCTCCAAGGATTTAGGCTTTCTAAATGTGTGTTAGCTTGTTATACACTGCAGCTTAAACTATTATCAATAATAAATTTAAATTAAAATTGATATAAAATCATATTTCTAGTCTTCTATTTTTAACCTTTTAACTATTGTATTTTATATCACATTATTTTTTTCTTGAGAGGGTGAGCAAGAAAGAGAAAGAAAGGATTAATTTTTATTTTTTTCTTCTAGTTTTTGTTTGTCCTCCACTTTATTGTATATGTGGTGTTGGAGATTGAACCTGGGTTCTCACACATGACAGGAAGTGCTCTACAGCTGAGCCACCGCTCTAGTCCTACATCTCACATTTTATTAAAGTCAGTATTTTGAGGTCAATATTTAGTTTTTTCATCTATATGGGCAAAATGTTAATTGAAATAAATCAACAGAAATGAAGAAGTATTAATAAATTGAAAAATACTTAACATATAAAGTTTCTTCAGTGGGTAAACATGCCAATAGGTTTTGCCACACTGTTTTTCTTCATGCCTAAGCTTGTTCATAAGGTTTATGCTGTGTAAATTCTATCACCAATTAACAGCAACTGAAGGAGTAGTTGGTTTAGCATTCTAAATGGAAATAAACATCTGGGAGCTTCCTATATACAGCAAATTATTTCAATAATTTATTTCAGTGCAAGCAAATTCATGTAAGTTACAGTAAACATGCAGATAGAGGGAAAATAGGAAGAAGTTATTCTAAGGATTTGGGGACTTTATGCAATCAAATGTGCTGTGTAATACAGCAGTTCTGTTCTAGGCACTCTATTCCTGATGTCTCAAGAGTCACTAGCAAAGAGCATACTCTCAATAAAGTATTTTAATTTTTCCTTTTTCATATTTATTGGCATTTGTATAAAAGCATGAAGTTATATAGCACTTTATAAATGCCAGGCTTTTGTCTTACACCATTTAAATATAGCCTTTCATAAATATCTTATTATAGATAGTACAGTATAATTTTACAAAGAAAAATCCTATTTGAAAATTTCTTTGTTTTACTTCATAAAGTTTTTAACAAATATTATGCAGCATACCTAATAATCAATATTGACTTTCCAACTTCCCTAAAAAATAGATTAAACCAAAAATTTCAAAAGCCATGCAAACTGAGAATTAAAAACAACCCTGATTATTATTCTGAATTTAAATATTGACTTAATATAGGAGACTCTTGACATTTCCAAATGCCCAAATTTATGAATACCACAATTATATCTAATTATCCTCATAAAATGCAGTAAAGTTTAATTTAAGTGATATCTTTGGATCCTTAATTGTTTTATAAGTATTAGACAAAAATAATATAGTTACATTTTGACAAGCACGATAGTTTCACTTTTTCCTTGTTTACATTACCGAGACTGATAGCTGGATTTTTAATTTCCCAAGGCCATTTTTCACTAAATAATAACACTCACCCAAGTCCTAAGACTTCCAACAATGATTTTAATTATTCTAGGAGCAGTTCACACAGGAAGAGTGGCCACTGTTAAACTACAAAGGGCTGAGGGTGCTTGGGATTAGCTCAGACCTTGTGGATGACACTCACCTTACACAGGAGCCTGGCAGCCTGTTCTAAACTCATGACTCAACAAAGTTACAAATGATCACACACATCTATTTTCATGGTCACTTGTGAAATTACAGATGATCTGTCTTTCTATCTCAAGGATCTATAGTATATTATGACAAATCAAACTTCATTACTCCCCAAAACACAGTGCAATAAAATCTGCATGATAGGAATGAGTTATTCTTTATTTCTCATCCTTCCCTGCTTTTTGTGTCAGATGAGTGCAGACTGGAGTTTTGATCTTGTTGGCAGGAGCAAGATGGGGTGGCTATACAGGACAATGACAGACAACCAGATTAAAGACTGCCTGAAGGAAAAGGGTAGGTCTCTAGGTCCTAGTATTTTCCTGTCAAATTTCTGCCAGATTTGACATAAAGTCAATGCTTTAAGAGTCTCAGCTGTTCTCTCCATTGCTGCTATTCCCTAGAACAGCAATTCACAAAGTGTGGTTTCAGACCTGTTAAGGGCACCTTGAGGTCTTCCCTATTCCCAGCCTCAGATCTGCATGAAGCCTGATGTTCTCTTTCCATCAAAACAACAGATCACAAAAGATTTACTGTAGAAGCAGATATGAGAATCTAAGTCTGCCATACTGCACATTGAAAAGATTTGAAAACTAAAACAATGCTAACATTCACCCTTACTTTCTAAAACATATTCTCATGATTTTCTCACCATTCCTATTTTCAGACCAAAAAGAAAAAACAAAACAAAACAAAAAATATGGCAGTTTATACATGTTAGAGAGTGGCAGAACAATCCAACGGATATGTAGGCTGTTCTTTCAGCATGTAGGAAGAGCCTATATCCTTACGTGTTAGTAGGCCCATCAAGGTTTCCGTGTTTGCTAAGCACTCCTAAGTGTGATAACATAAACTTTCTTAAAATACATTTAGATTTGGAAGTGATAATTTCAAGCTAGCTAGACTGACGGGACCAACTTTGAGGCACCATGGCATTTAAAGCATTGGCATAACTTAGTCCCAGAGGGTCACCAATGTGCTTTTCAATATGCAGAGCCTTTCCTTTAATTTTACAACTTCTTCTTTTTCCCTTTGCTCTTCCCCAAGTCAATTAAAATGCAAACAGGAGGTTTGATAAGAGGTTGCAAGGCAAGTGAGGCATGGGATAGCACTAAAATATGACTGGCTAATGTATGCAGAGTAATAGGAATAATTGGATTTTTAGAGTCCAAGCATTGCATGCTTTACCCTTTATCTCCCATTAAATCGATTGGTGCCTTGCTCTTTTTATATCAAAAATGTTAACCTTTATGAATTTTTAATAACTAAAACTTTGTAACACTTTTATTAAAATGTGAGGGTGTGTTAAATCTGCCACTTGGCTTTTATAAATCAATATTCCTTATCTGAAATAATGGATTTTAATGTCCAATGGAAGTTTGTATTTGTTAATCTATAAAATAATGATTGTAAAAATGACCATATAATTTAATATTATCTTAATCACTTTTTTATATACCCTGTGCCTGTGCAGGGTGCCAATATAGAATTCTCGTTTTCTGCTCATTTCTTTTCAGCACAGTATCGTCAACCAATCAAATAAGTAGTTCCAACTGTACTTAATGTTTTAAAAAATTCTTAAATGTTAATTGTTCTAAAGTGTTCAAAACAATTAAAGTTTAAATGTACCAGTATGTATCCTATGATTAAAATGAAATTGTAAAATCAGTTGAGAATTCAATTGATGTATTTTATGAAAGTGAGAAAATATTAGTGTTTACTCAAAAGTGGAAAAAAATACCTCTGTACCGCAAGAGTTTCCTATGCTCCAGAATCTCTGTTCCAGATTCACAAGGGTCCTTCAAAGATTTTTGAATGACAGAACCCAAATGTCTCCCAAATTATAGTTCTAGCACTTTTTCACTCACTATAAGATAGTACTGCTTGTGCATTTTGCCAATATCTGAAATTTCACACATAAAAAGCAGGCTCACTATCTTCCTCCCAATCAATACTCATTCCTAAAATGATTCTTTTTTGCAGCATCCCTGTAAATCAGAGTCCATATCACCTGAGGAAGTATTATTTCCTCCATCTGTGTTCAGGATTTCTTTTTTCAGAGAGAAGGATAGTGAGAGACAGACAGAGAGAGAGAGAGAGAGAATCAATTTTTATTGAGTTTTTCACATGGCTTTCGTAGCTCAGACACTTAGTTGTGTACATGGGTGCTAGGGTTTGAACCTGTGTACTTGGTCATGTCAGACAAGTGCCGTAAGCTCCGTAACTACCAAGCCATCGCTCCAGCCCCTGTGTTCAGGGTTTTTATTCTTCTCCCTCCGCTTTACAAATCCTTCCTACCTGCACTAACCCTAATGTCCTAAACAGCTTGGTCATGTTACTACCATGACAAAATATGGTGTTTTTTGTATCAAATTCTATCACTTCTAATTGATCACTGCTAACTATTAAATAAGGTTATAACCCAGATTGCCAACCTTCTCTCATTATTCTCCCAATTTACATAAAGCTTGGCTTGATTTTATTGTCCTAGACATCAATTTCCAAATCCTGCTTCCAAGATTTTATATAACACTTTGCATCCAGAATGGTCTTTCCATAACTTTTTGCATTGGCATCTACTAGGATTTCAAAACTAACTCACCTCCTTAATTTTAATTGCAGGAAGGATATCAGGTTTGTTTGTTTTTTTTTTAAACTAAGCCAGGAAAAGTTCTGAGTGGACTTGGACTTGGATCTAGATGGACAAAGGAGGCAGTATTGACAGGTGAAGCTTATAGTAGTGACTGATGGGGAAGTGAACTCCAGCAGGCTGTATGTCCAGAGTCCTAACGGAGCTCACACAGGCTCAAGGGAGAGCAATAGCTTTACCATTGCAGCAGCACAATAAAGTTGCAACTGAAGCTGATTGCTGTGACTATAGTTCATGCTCATTCATTCATTCATTCATTTTCTTCAATAATTCCATTGTCAAATAAAAAACAAATTCAGCTTTAGGAAGGAAAGACTTTATATGAAAATCAGTGGCAAGAATCTTCCTTCAGGGGAGACAGGAAGCTACCAACCAGAGGGAGGGCAGCATGTAGAACCTTTCCATGAAGTGGGACACATACTGAGGGAGAAGTGCCTTTCTATGAGGTGGGTGAACAGCAAAATTTCACTGAAACTCATTAGTAGACTAAGGAAAACTAGAGACTCAGAGGCTTGGATACAATAAACAAGGACAAAAACCACACAGGAGCCAAGCAGCTCTGGTTGCAAGGAGTGCCACCTGGTGGTTGTGCTGCTGGTTGGGCACAGAGGGAGGGAAGAGCACTCACAAACACAGGAATGCAGGAAGCACAAAGTGGCACGGAGAATCCTGCTATCAGAAAGGCTCCCACTCAGGCCAAACCCAGGGTCTGCATTAGTGCACATATCTTAGACGTGCCTCCAAACTGGCCATGGACAGCCTGGGAGATAGCCATTCTAAGAAGGAGGGCAGTCCACGCAACTGCTCCAGGAGCATGAGTTTGGGTCAGAGGCTGTTCATGTGTGTCACCATCAGCTGCTGACCACTCCAGGAACCTCATGATCAGACTGTCTCAGGACCTATGAGTTCAGAGGGAGTTGTTAACAGAAGCCCCATGCATTCAGGGCAGGAGTGCCTCTCAGGCACCTCGAATTTGGTGCAGATACAGCCCAAGCAACCACATGCATTTTGGGTGAGGGCCCCAGGACCCCCAAGTGGCCAGCAGTATCTGCACCAGGTGCCAAGAGTTCAGGGCTGCCACGCCCCCAGGATCAGGGAGCTCTTCTCCCAGCTGCTCTGGGATCCACAAGATTGCCAGCAACTGCTGGGGCTTTGGTGGAAGTGGTACAGGAGTCTGAGCAGGCAGTCACAAAAGTGCACATAGTCTCAACCCAGGAAAGCCAAAAGGCAGTATTCACAAGTACCAAGGGTGGCAAAGGTCTGCACAACATCCATATGACAATACTGGGAGGATTCTTCAGAATATGACTTTCAGCTGAGAATAGCAAAAACCAGGTCCTCTAGCAACCTCACCCTGGAGGTGTCTCCAACCAGGAGCCAGATGTGATCATCAACCCACACTGTCCATTTTGACCTCCTTAGTGGAAATAGCCCATAATCACAAATTTCCATTATGATGTTGGTTTCTTGTTTTGTTTGGGTTTGGTTTCTGTTTTGCTTGTTTTCTGATTTCTTGTTTCTTTTGCTTTGCTTGTTTTGCTCTGGTTAGTTTTGGTTTTTGTTTGCGTTTTACAGAACAGCTGATTTTATTTTGTGCTGTATAGCCTCCTGGAGGTAAGCTTCTCTGGAACCCCCTTCTTTGCTTTCTTCTGGCAACAACTAAATATTATTCCTGTCTCTCTCACCTCCACCAAAGTCATCATCTGTCTCTTCCTCTTTCTTTATTTTTTAATTAAAATATCTTACATCATCTCCACTCTTTTGGTGCTCTCTCTCTAAATTCATAAGTTCCTCTGTACCTTCCTATCATATCTCCTTTGCTCCCAAGTCTATTTTTCCTTATGTAGGGAGGTCCTAGAAATCTGAAGTGAATACCAAACTTGAAAATGGGTGTTTACTTTTAAAATGGGTATAGTCTGACAGTTATAGTCTGGTGGAAGATAGCTGCTAATTCTTCTACTCTTCTCATAGGTGGTAATTAGCACTGTAACAGTTGTAGAAAGAAAAAAGGCAATAAGTTCAAAGCTATCTATTGTATGCATTGGCTGTACATACTGACTCTTTTCCCTTATCTCCTGAGGTATTGGAAATTGCAAAGGTCATTAATAACTCACAGGTCAGGGAGCCAGCTGTTGAACTGTACTATTCAAATTGTACCCCAGCCCAAACAAGTGAAGAGATAAAACCCCCACAACTCCCATCAACAAAGTCCTACAGGGAAATAATCAGTGAGAGATCTTGGGCCCCACTCCCTGACACTGAAAATGAGGAAAAAGGGAAAGAATTTTCCTCCTCAAACACACAGTTCCCGAGCCAAGAGGTCCATGAATAGGGACCTGGATAAAAACATAGAAGAAAGTAATAACAACCTCATTATTAAAATGATCAAAGAATTAAAAGAAGATTTAAGGAAGGAAATAAGAGAGCACTTACAGGAGCTGAAACATCATTTTAATAAAGAATTGGAATCACTTAAAAAAGACATGGCAGAGCTCTTAGAATTGAAAACCACAGTCAGCCAAATTAAAAGCTCAATGGAAAATATCAATATCAGAGTAATCATTGTAGAAAATAGAACTTCAGCTCTCCAAGAAAGAACATTGGACAATGAAGACTGGCTGAGTAATCTTGAAAGCATGGAGGATAGAAAAGAAAAAAAACATATTGATCATCATCAGAGTTTCCAAGAGTTATGGGATGAAATCCGAAGAAATAACACGAGAGTAATTGGGATAGGGGAGAACATTTGGGAACAAATTAATAGCCTAACGAACTTTTTCAATGAGATAATCAAAGAAAATTTCCCTCATATCAGAGTAGAACTAGAAATTCATATTCAAGAGGCCTATAGGACACCAAATAGACCTAACCAAATGACAGACTCACTGAGACACAACATATTAAAAATGAATAACATAGAAAACAAGGAAAGAATAATAAAAACAGTAAGAGCAAAACATCAAGTCACATTCAGAAGCAAACCAATAAGGATTACTGTGGATTTCTCAACTCAGACCATAAAGATGAGGAGAATGTGGAATGAAAATTTTTATATATTGAAAGGTAATAAAGTTGTCAGGCAAAAATACTATGCCAAGAAAAACTCAGTTTCAAATTTAAGGGGGAAATAAAAACTTTCCATGATAAGAACAACAAGCAATATACATGAACACAAACCAACTGTACAAAAATATTCAAAGACAAACTTCAAACAGAGCAAACAACTCCCAAAGCCTACAATCACAGGAAAGTCAATAAAAGCATAACTCACTAAAAGATAGCCAAGATGGCACAAAACACAGCAAAGATCACATTGCCAGAGAATCCAAATCACATACCTATTCTAACATTGAATGTGAATAAACTAAGGTTCCAATCAAAAGACAGATTAGCAGATAGCTAAAAAGCACAAAATCCAACAATATGCTTCTAACAGAAGACTCATCTCACAGCCAAAAGCATCCACAGACTGAAGGTAAAAGGGTGGCAAAAACACCATGTTTATGACCCAAAACAGCAAGCTGGTGTCATGGTACTCATATCCAACAAAGTAGTTTTCAATCAATAATTAGTCAGAAGAGTCAAAGAAGGTCACTATATCTTAGTTAGGGGAATGCTACATCAAGAACATATAACCATAATTAACATTTATAAACCAAACTACTATGCTCCCAAATATGTCAAAAAATAATTCATGAAATCAAGCCACTAATCAACTACAACACAACAATATTGGGGGACTTGAATACACATTTATCACCAAAAGTTAGATCATCAAAACAAAGAAGTCTCCAGCTAAACAATTCTGTAAATCAAATAGACCTAACAGACATCTGAAGAATACTCCATCCCAAATCAGCTGAGTTTACCTTCTTTTCAGCAACACATGGATCCTTTTCTAAAATAGATCATATCTTAGTCCACAAAGAAAATCTTAGCAAATACAAAAAAGTTGATATAATCCCATGAATCCTATCAGACCACAACAGTATGACCTTAGCAATTAATAGCAAGAAATATAAAAGATAATACATAAATATATGGAGATTGAATAATATACTCTTAAATAAAGAATGGACAAAAGAGAAAATGAGAACAGAAATCAAGAAATTCTTGGAAACAAATGACAATGATGATACAGCATATTGACATCTCTGGGAAAATTTGAAAGCATTCTTAAGAGGTAAATTTATAGCATTGAGTACCCTCATCAAAAATCAAGACAGACTCCAATCAAATAAACTTATGGTCCACCTCAAATCCCTACCAAAAGAGGAATATTCCAACCCCAAATCCAGTAGAAGACAGGACAATATCAAGATCAGAGCCGAAATCAATGAAATTGAGAACAAAAAAATTAATACAAAGAATCAATGAAACAAAGAGTTGGTTTTTCAAAAAACTAAATAAAATTGACAAACCCCTAGCCAACCTTATGAGAAGAAAGAATGAAGGAAAGCAAATCAAGAAAATCAGAAAAGAAAATGGAGACATCAACACTGACTCAGCTGAAAATGAGAGCATTATCAGAAACTATCTTGAAAATCTATACTTCTCCAAGTTGGAGAAACTGGAGGACAAGGATAAATACTTAGCCAAATACAACATCCCCAAAGTGATGTAGTAAGATAATGAACAGGTCAACAACCAATATAAGGTAGCAAAACTGAAACAGCAATCAAAGCCCTTCCAATACAGAAAAGCCCAGGACTTGATGGTTCTCAGCTTAGTTCTACCAGACCTTTACAGAAGCATTAATACCTCTCTTTAGTAAACTATTCCATGAAATTAAAAGGGATGAAACTCTCCCAAACACTTTTTGTAAGGCAGCCATAACCCTGATACCAAAACTCAAAAAAGACATATCAATAAAAGTAAACTACAGGCCAATATCCCTGATGAACATAGACACAAAAATCCATAATAAAATCTAGCAAATTGCATCCAAAAACACATCAGAAAGACAATACATCATAATCAAGTGGACTTCATTCCAGGCATGCAAGGCTGGTTCAACATTTGCAGACAAATAAATGTAATTCATCACTTAAACAGGATTAAAAACAAGAACCAAGAACCAGGTGATCCTTTCAATTGATATAGAAAAGTCTTTGACAAAATCCAATACCCATTTATACTCAAAACTCATGAGAAAATAGGGATCAAAGAAACTTGCCTTAAGTTTTTGAAGGCTGCTTATGGCAAACCCACAGCTAATATCACACTTAATGAAGAACTAAAAGCATTCCCACCAAATTCAGGAATAAGACAAGGCTGTGGACTCTCAGCATTTATTCAATTTAGTTCTCAAAGGCCTAGCCAGAGCAATCAGACAAGAAAAGGAAATCAAAGGAATTTGAATAGGAAAATAGGAAGTTCAACTATCTCCATTTGCTAATGAAATAACCCTATACCTAGATGACCCAAAAAACATTATCAGAAGACTTCTAGAGCTAATAAATGAATTGAGCAAAGTGGTAGGATACAAGATCAACACCTGTAAATCAATAGCTTTCCTATTCTCCCACAGCAGTTCTGCCAAAGAAGAAATCAGAAAATCTGTCCCATTCACAATAACCTCAAAAAGAATGCAATCCTTGGGAATTAATCTAACAAAAGAAATTAAAGACCTCTACAATGAAAACTATCAATCATTGAAGAAAGAAATTGAAAAGGACCTGAGATGACTGAAAGACATCCCATGTTCTTGGTTATGCAGAATCAATATAGTTACAATGGCCATTGTGTGAAAGCACTGGGTAGATTCAGTGCAACCCTTGTCAAGATACCAGTAACATTCTTTACAGATATAGAAAAATCAATTCTCAGATTCATTTGCAACAATAAGAAATCTGGAATAGACAAAGCACTACTAAGAAAGAGAGAGAGAGAGAGAGATACAAAGAATCACAATACCTGACATGAAATTATACTATTGAATTGTAGTAACAAAAACAGCATGGTTTTGGTATCATAATAGGCAAGAATACAAACGAAATAAAACAGAAGACACTGAGACTAACCCACAAGTTTTAACCATTTGACATTGAACCAAGGGGGCAAAAATACAGCTTGGAGGAAAGACAGCCTGTTCAACAAATGGTGCTGGACAAACTGGACAGCCAGCTGCAGACAAATGAAATTAGATCCTTATCTTTTCACCCTGCAGAAAAAAAAATCAAATTGAAAAGGATAAACAACTAGGAATTAAACCAGCAACCATACATTGGTTTCTAGAGAAAATAGGATCAACACTCCAACACATTGTAGGCTCCTTCATTAACAAGACTCCCATGGCACAAGAATTAAAGCCAAGAATCAATGAGTGGGATTCCATTAAACTGAAAAGCTTCTGAACAGCTAGTCAAGATTTTCAGGAGAGAACCTAGAGAATGGGAGAAAATCATGGCCTGCTACCTCTCCGACAGAGAACTACTATGCAGAATGTACAAAGAATTCAAAAAACTTAACACCAAAAACACAAACACTCCAATCAGTAAATGGGTTACATAACCAAAAAGAAACTTCTTAACAGAGGAAGTTAAAAAAGTGAAACGTTGTATGAGAAAGTGTTCTACATCACTAGCAATCAGAGAAAGGCAAATCAAAACTGCATTGATATTCTACCTTACTCCAGTTAGAATGGCAAAAATGAAGATTATGAATAATAATGGATGTTGGAGGGGTTGTGTGGAGAAAGGAACACTAACATATTGTTGGCAGGTCTTCAAACTTGTACAGCCACACAGGAAAGCATCTGGAGATTCCTCAATTAGGGATGGAACTACCATATGACCCAGGTACTTGACACCTGGGTATTTTCCCAGAAGAGCTGGAATCAGCTTCTTACAGAGAAACAACTACATCAATGTTTATAGCAGTTTAATCTCCGATAGCAAAATTATGGAAAAGACCTACATGCCCTTCAGTAGATGAATGGATTGAAAAACTGTGATTATATATATATATATATATATATATATATATATATATATATATATATATTCTATCCAGCATTAGAAAGAGTGATATCATGGCTTTGCAGGTAAATGGATGGAAATGAAAAAAATCATGCTGAGTGAAACAAGCCAAACTCAGAAACTTAAGGGTAGAATGTTTCTCTCATATGTGGAAGCTAGAAGCTAGAATAAAATGAAAATTAGATGTTTATTTAATAAACCCACAAAATCTGAAGTAACACATAAACTGTGGGGACTATAGTTATGAAGGGGGTGGGGAGAAAGGAAGGGAGGAAAGGGAGGGAAAAACAAAGGTATTCAATACTGTAGACTACAGTTGACTTCCAATAGAACTTCAAATGCACCCAGATACATATATAAATCTATAAATTACATGGGTATGTTCATTTATATCTGTAACTTAGGGGAACTACAGAGAAGTCATGAGATTGGGGCATGGGGAAGAGGGGGAGATCATGGAGAAGGATTCAGTCTAAGCATATCTGTCAATATGTATGCATTATGAATGTGAACCAACAAATCCCTTCATTATGTAAGACATTGCTGAACCAATAAAGAAAATAAAAATGAGTCTTTCTCCAAGGTTTGGGAAGGTCTTCACGCAATAGTGTGAAGATGCTATTGCAATAGTGAGAAAAATGTAAGATAAGGTCCATGAGTTTCTCAAGAAAGAAACAAAGCAAGTATGATAGGCATGGGTGAGTAGGATGAAAGAGTGGTGTAAGATGACGGTAGGAGTCCAGTCTATTCTTGGGAGAGTGTCTCTGAACATACACATTCCAGGGGCAGTTGTCTAAATCAGGAGATATTTTTGGCTGATACACTGGGGTGGTGAATGCTGTTATCTAGTGGGTTGAGACCACTTGACATCATAGGATACACAGGTAAGCTCCTATACAATAAAGATTCAACTCTAAATGTCAACAACAGTTCTTCCATAAAACCTGTGTCTGCTCCTGGACCTGGGAAGTAATTCTGATGCCAGCTGGTCTCCTGCATTGACCTCAGCACAGCTTCCTGCCCGCTGCCAGTTGATACTTTCTTATATTTGTTTATTTGTTTTTAATTTTTTTGTACCAGGGATTTAATCTGGAGAACTGAACCAGTGAGCTGATTCGCAGTCTTTTTTGTTTTATTATTATTTTTTATTATAAGATAGGGTCTGACTAATTTGCTTAGGACCTTGCTAATTTGCTGAAAGTGGCCTCAAACTTGAAATCTTCCTGCTTCAGCCTCCCCTGTCACTGGGATTACAAGTGTGTGCCTCACCCAGATAGCTTATATTCTGTTGTTTTGTTTTGTTTATAAAAAGAGAGAGGGAGAGAGAGAGAGAGAGAGACAGACAGACAGAATCAACCTTATTTAGTTTTCTATCCGGTTTTCATTGCTCAGACACTTAGCTGTGCATATGGTGCTGGGGTTCAAACCCAGGTCCCTACACATGCCAGGCAAGCACCATAACCACTGAGCCACCACTCCACCCCCCTAGTTTATGTTATTAAATGAGGGGTTACCATGTGCTCAAGGTTTGTGGAGTACTGTGAAATCATCATCTTTGCCTAAAATTTAGGAATAAGCTACAACTTCCTGTTAGCATTTGCATAAACAAAGTCAAGGATGGGGATAAGTGAATAATTAGTCTGCTTTATGATTGATTAAGGATAAAGATATTAGTATAGATCATGGTCCAAGCATTATTTGTTTAGTGCATAAAATAGAGACTGGGTAAAATCAATTTTGAAATAAGAATTTTCTTCACAACTTGGACATGATCTGCAAATTTGGAAGCATAAGGGAGCAGTCAAGAAGGGTGATGATGCAAGTTCAGGCAGCAGATGCAGGGAATCCACAATCACATGAAGAACAAAATCCTCAATGGGAGAGTTCTTTGATTACATTGACAATAATGGTGGTCCATGGTACATCCAAAGGCTAATCTGGGAGGTGAAAAGTCCATGCTGGGTGATTTTCCATTCCAGTGACTTAGGCAGAGTTATGGTTTTCAAGGATCTTCCATCAAAATTTCTGAGGTCCTGAGACTGAATCTACAATTGACTATTAGTCAGGGACCTTTTGGAATATTTCAGTTTCAAGTAACAAAAATCAGATTTAAACTGACTCAAGAGAAAAGGACTAAATTCAGGTCACCTGACCAGATGTTCTACCAGTTCTCAACCTTTGTTGGTGGCCTCAGGATACCCTTCTACAGCCTGACTTTATCTTTACAGTGATGACCTAGGACAGTGTATACTGACCTTCAGTTATGTGCAGGTACAGACACTATCCCAGGAAATAAGACATAGAACTCCAGCCCCTGTTGAATCTCCATTTTACATAAGTTAAACAATGAACATGTAACTGCTGTATGAGGCAGTACCAAGTACCATGAACCAAAATGGCAGGGACAGGCAAGAGATTGACAGGTGGTGGATATAGGAGGGAGAATTCATTTACATAGGGAGGTCAAGGAACAACCCCTGAGGAGGTGATTTTGAGCTAAAACTTGAAACAAATAGGGAAAGTAATTTGTATGATGGTGAGTAATCCTAGCGAAGAAAGAGCAAATATAAAGACAGAAAACTTTCCATGTTCAAGGAACAGCAAGAAGTTTGGAACTAAGAGAGTGAGGAGGGGGAAATGATGGAAAAAATTAGAGAAAAACCAAGCGATAAATAAAGTAGTATTTTTTTCAGGATACAGAAGTCTGGATACTGTTTAAAATATAAAATGATGTCATTGGAGAACTTTGAACTATGGAATTACATCATTTGCTTTACTATTTAAAAATGTGTTTGGTTCTTTGGACAATAGCTTTCAGCTAGGAATGAATGGAGAGGAACACCAAGTAGGTACCAAATAGCATGGATTGCCCAAAATCAAAGTGGTAATGGAGGTCAGAAGTGACTTAGCTTTGGGATGCATTGCAAAGGAAAACCAATTGTACCTATTAATGGACTGAACAAAATGTATGAAGGAAAGAAGTTTGCTCTGATCACATCTTCCTCTAGAACAACTGCCTAGACCAGGAAAACTGGGACAGAACAGACTTTGTTTACAGTTTGTTCTCCATGCTCAGAAAAATCCTTGGCATTGATTGATTGAGCAAATCCTGACCGACCTCTTGAAGAGGGATCATTAGGGAGACAGGAGACTGTGGCTTTTCCATACTGGTTGTAGTCAGGGAGCTGGGGGTTTGTCACCTCGAGAAGCGAGTGAAGAAGTACTAAGGGACACAATTTCTTCTACTAAATTGCTCTTTTCCAAAAGAAGTAAAATCTCTTAGAGGTCAATAGGTCCACAATGGATTACTCATTTATCATTCTTTGATCACTCACATTAATTCATTGGATTCTCAGAATATCCTAAGGACTCGCCATGATTTTCCTCAAGATTGGTTATATACAAATGGCAGTTGATGGACTGCTACTGGTCTTGCTATTCAGTAATCACTTGAGAACCATGTTAAAAACATGACCAACAACAAAATAACCACATTTTTATAGAAAATTAAAGTGGATCTCATAATGTTCTTTAATGTTCTATTGATTCTAATATATAACCAAAGTGATTTAGTCTAATACATTCAATATAGGGGTTTGTGTGTGGGGGACTCCTTGATAAAAATCATTATTTCCTGATTTAAATTATTGCATGTCAACTCTAGGAAAAATAAAATATATATAAGAGCCAAAACATAAAATAAATTACTTTCAATGTCATCATCTATGCAGTAATTATCAGCTTCAATAGCAATATAACACAATACATATTTATCATCTTTGTTCACCACTTAAATATATTATGACTTATTTTTTCTGTTGTCAAATATTCTGTATCAATATGATTTTAAACAGTCAAAAAGTATTTTTATTACAAGAAAGTCATAACATATTCATATATATGTATATACATGTTTGTATACATATTTACTAATTCCAAATGTGTAGCTTTGGGGTATCTCACTCACTAGTACAAATAACGACCATTTTACATAGAACATTGAACTGTGCTTGATTACTTCCTTTGGGAAAAATACCTGGGAATAGAATTCATGTGTCCAAGGTGGGCATGTTTCTAAACATTTTGATATTTACTGTCTCCCATCCATCAAAGAAAGACAATCTGATGTATTCAATAGTATATTTTGAAAAAATACTACTTTCTCTGTAGGAACACTTACTATAATTATCATTATTATTATTATTATTATTATTATGATGATGATGCTGATGATGATGATGATGATGTTAGAGAGAGAGGGACAGTGAGAAAGAAAGAGAGAATCAATTTTATTTAGTTTTTCATGTAGCTTTTGTTGTTCCAACACTTCATTGTATATGAGGTGCTGGGATTTGAGCCTGTGTCCTTGTGCATGCCAGGCAAGTGCCGTAACTGCTGAGCTACCACTTCAGCACCCATTGTCATTATTTTTTTAAAAGGGAATTTTTTTTTAAAGAGAGAAGGATAGTGAGAGAGACAAACAATTTTTATTGAGTTTTTCACATGGCTTTCATTGCTCTGACACTTAGTTGTGTACATGGGTGCTTGGGTTTGAACCCATGTACTCACACATGCAGTGCAAGCACTGAAACTGCTGAGCCATAGCTCCAGCCCCCTGATTATCATTATTTTTAACAGTGTATTATGATTTGATTGGGACTGACTTTAACATCAAAGTTGAAGTTTTCTGTATCTACCCTTCTTATTGTGTTCATCTCTGTGAACTATTTGTTTATTGCCTCATTTTCTATTGTATTTTCTTTCTTATTGGCTTAAAAGAGATCTTTATATATTAAGAATATTCATCTTTTTATATTAAAGATTGTCACCTTTTCTATTATGTTATAAGTAGTTTTTTCTTCAGAGCATCTTTTGCTTTAAAATTTATTTTATATTGTATAGTTGAAACACTTTCAGTTTTAACTGATGACAATATATATTTTTAAATGTCTACCTTGATATTTTTAATAATAATGAACATAATACAATATGATTCATCACTTTATTTTGTTCTAAGTGTCTCGGTAGTCTACCACATTAGGTTTTCAGTGTATTTGTAATTCCTTCAGTTAATGTTATAGGTAGGCAGAAAGTCATGACTACTCCCACCAACATCATCACCACTGTGAAGGGGCAACTGAATGTCTCTAACTCAATTTTGGAATAATATTACTTTTTCAATTATTTACAGTGCTTATGAGGTGTGTTTTATAGAGTCACCTAAATGTGTTAACTTCTAATCAAATACATTAGGCAGAATTTACAAATCATTTTTAAGGTGTGTTAAACAGAGATCATATCCTATGTAGACCAAATGGTATCAAATATTTAAAATTATCATGAGGATCCGAAAACAGTTTTTCGTGAATGCCTTTTAAAAAGTGTTTTCTTTCTGATATTGACTAGAATATATGACACTTGCCCTCCTTTCTTCATCACTGTCTAACACTGTACTGAAGCTTCAGTTGATACAAATGACAGCTGACTCAAGTTGATCAAGCAGATTGAGAAAACTGTAGGAGGAAGTATTGATTTCAGATGATAATCTTGTTCAACATTTGGTATTTGTTGCAAACATTAATTTCTCCATATTTTTTTAAAGAAAGAAGGTCAGTCAGTGTGAGACAGAGAGAGAGAATCAAATTTTTTATTGAGTTTTTCACATGGCTTTCATTGCTCTGACACTTGGTTATATATGTGGGTGCTGGGGTTTGAACCCATGTACTTGCACGTGCCAGGCAAGTGCCATAACCGCTGAGCCACCACTCCAGCCCCTCCATTTTTCTTGACAAAGAGGATGAGTGAGTGCAAGAGTGGGGTTTGTAAAGGTTGGGTAACAACCCACAGGGTAGCTGGGTTTTGGAAGGTTCCATGGGGTTATCTCCATTTCCAAAAAATAGCTTCCTTTACTGAAATATGGGCCTTTGTTATCAAAATAATCATGTAATTTTATTGACTGGGAATGTTGCCAGTTAAGTAGCTTTAATTAAGCTCAATATATGTTAGAAGGTCTAAGGTTTCTGGGAAAGGCCAAAACATCATTGGTATGGGCACTAGACCAGTAATTAACCAACTGGAAGTATTGGTTATATTGACAAAACACCTCAAACTGTGTTACGGACCTCTACTATTGTGGTAAGAATATCAGGTCACCTGCAAAGATATATCCCTTCTCATGGCTATAATACTTTCAACATGTTGCAGAGCAAGAGAAAGGATTGGAGGACATCTCCTAGAAGTTTATTCATGAATGGATATGCTTTTGGTTTGAACAGTTTTCTTGGAGTACTTAAATAGCTCTTAGTTAATATGAGCTTCTAAAGTTTCAAATAAATCAGTGATGTCAACTATTGTGTTACAGTTCTGGAGACAGTGGTAAGCGAGTGAGAGGTATAAGAGAAATCCCTGTTTCTCAGATAGGCTGTTATGGTTTCTGTATAATTAGGGTGGACAGTTTCTGTTCTTTGGACTCACCTAGAATTTCAGGTGTATCCCCAGGACATTGGGCATGAAGAGAAGAAATAGTGACCACCTAAGGTACCACAGTGGGTACAGGGAACTATATCCAGGAATGGAGGGACATTTTGAGTCTGAACTGTAAATAGGAAAGAATCCTTTTAGCTAATAGTATCCAAGATTGTTATCATAGCATTTGGAAAAAAAAATCTATATGTCAGCCACAAACGGGAATAATAAAAGACAAATCATAATAACAGAAAAAATGGATTCAAAATACAGAAAACTTCCTCCCATATCCATGAAAACAAAACAAATCTATTATTAACCTACTGAACTTTCTTATGTGTTAGGCAGTGCTGCAATTAGTTATTTCTTTCTCACCACAAAATTACAAGGTAGGTGCTAATATAATCTCCATGTTTTTTAAGAAGAATCTGAGGCATGGGAAGATTAAATGCCCTGCCCATGGTCACATAGCTATTAATTCAGATAGTGTGTAGAAGAGTTTGGATTCAAACTCAGGCATTCTATCCCTAGAACCAACATTCTTAACCATTAAAACATTCTCTTATAACCATTATTCTGAGAGATCTATTCAATAAAATAAAGAATTCAATTGAAATAGTTTTTAAAAAATGCAGTACTTAAAGCCTTTACTATGAGCACATTTAAAAAGAAACACTCAACATGAGAAATAAGGATCACCAATGAAATAAATCTACCTTTGTGAAGCTGATATTTGGGAAAAGCAACAAGGAGCACATAGATTCGTCAGCTCAGTGGTGAAGTGAGAGGATCCATTGCTCAAGGAGCAAAAATCAAAACTGGAATAGAAATCACTGTCTTCACTAAATAGAGTACGTTATCAACTTTATGGAATGGGTAGGTAATATGGTAAAGAAATTAACAGGAAAGAAAGAATACAGACGGTCACAATAAATCCCAGGAATTGTTGAAGAGCAAGCATCTGAACTGGGTGGACCCTATCTGACAATTGGAATCAGTATTCCAGCATCAAGTGTGGTGAAATAGGAACAGGATACCCTTACAAAGTTCTTTTTAGAAAGCAATATTTTGGCCTAGGAATGTATCACAAACAGTCTAACAGGCATTTCAAGGAAAACCCATCTTTTTGTGATAAGGCTGAAGCAATTAAGGTATTTTATTATCAGCATGCTAAGGAACAGCGATATCTCAATTTTGAAGAACAAGTGCTGATTCTCAAATATCATAGGTTGAGGTCCAACAGTCAGAGTGCCAGAGCATGTAAGTGACAGAGGTCCTTCTGGTGGAATTGTTTTCACTGGGGGTTTAATTTCTCCAGAAACTCTAAGGAAACTACTTTGTTCAGCCTTTCATGATTTATTATAAGACAATCTATTTTAAGGTTGGGATGAAACCTTTGGCAATAGTTTCTCTGACTTAGATAGTTATAACTATTCTAGGATTAATTTTTTTTACATCAATCTCTCAATATCCCCTCAAAATGGACAAGTATAGCCTTATTTAGGCATATACAAATGGATTATTTTTATTTGGGGGTTTTGTATCTAATTAAAGTATGTGTTCAGATGAAATGTGTTTCCAAATATTTTTATATGTCCACTTTGGTGTACAACTAATTCTTCTGCACTAACCGTATAAAGTTCTATTTCCATGAATAAAAACTACCCAGTGTATGCGATTTACAATTTTATGTTAAAATGATGCATTATTATATTTTTCATAGACTTTTAGTTTTCACCCCTTTGAATAAAAACAATAAGGTATCAAAAGTAAAATATATCATCAATGTAAATATTTTACAGAAAATTTAGAAATAACCCAGTGCCAGAAAATTAAATAAGAAACAGCACTGAAAATGATATTGAGGTGTGTAGCGGTGGCTCGGTGGTTACAGTGCCTGTCTGGCATGTGCAAGTACACAGGTTCAAACCCTGGCACCCATGTGCACAGCTAAGTGTCAGAGGGACGAAAGCCATGTGAAAAACTCGATAAAAATTGATTATCTCTCTCTCTCTCTCATTGTCCTTCTCTCTTAAAAAAAAAGAAAATGATATTGAATTTTTTTTTTTTAGAGAGAGAGAGAATCAATTTTATTTATTTTTCATCTGGCCTTTGCTTCTTCAACACAATTGTGTATGTGGTGCTGGGGTTTAAACCCAGATCCTCATGCATGACAGACAAGGGCTCCAACCACTGAGCCACAGCTCCAATCACTGAAAGTTAATTTTAAATTAGATACTTTTCAGTTATCTTCATCATGATGTGGTTATCTTCATCTTAAGTAATAAATCTTTCACATAGAAAAAGAAGATTGCATTTTCATTTAATGTGAGTGCATCATCATTGATGATAACATAAAAGAGAATAAGTTAGATTGCCCAAGCTGAAAAAACCTGTTTTGATATTCAACACTGATTTTACCTGGTATGAGATTAAAAAAATATATATATATAACTTTATAATATACCAAAAGAGAAGGCAATTCTCTCAGGTCTGTTTCCCAAGATCATATTCTTTAACAGCTTAGTAGAAGAAAAAACATCTGCGATGCTTCCTGTGGTGTCACCAAAAGAAAAATCAGGAGAGAAAGTTTATTTTCTTTCTTTTCTGTTTGAATGTGTTTGAATAGGGATGTTCTGGCCATACATTTGTGGATCCTAGATACGGTTCTCTGTGACTTGGCTCTTAAAGATCTAGGTAAGATCACTCATACTCATGCTTTGAGGAAAGTACAAAGTCCTTTAATACCAGTTCAAATTCCCCCTGGTATTGTGGTCCATGATCATCTTTGGTGCTACTCCCCACACCTAGACAGAAATTTTGGACTTAAGTCCTTCTCTTTCATGGTGCCTTTACCTCTGCCCTGATGTTGACTATAGTAAGAACTCATTCCTGCTCCTTGATACTCATGGAGGGCCTTCTCTGGTATTAACAGATCTTATCTTATTGAAGGGTTTTATATTCTAGGGATGCAGGGAAATTGAAACAGAACATTAATAATTTATTTTCTTAAAGATCCATCAGTCATATTATTCAAATATCTTTCCTTGCCCCTTCCTTCTTTCCCCAGATAATATTGTCTTTAATTTAAATATCAACATATTTATCATAAATTTAATGTCTTTGGGTTGTAAAAATACTTTTCAATTAAACCATTTTTTCTAAATTGCTGCTTTTGTTAGTATAATGACTCTTTCCTAAAACAGATTAAATGATGATGTTATAAGAAATGTGATATTTTGATAATTACAATTTGGGTGACAACAAACACAACAAACATTTTTTCCAAAAGTTTACCATCAGAAAATGTCATATGAACTATTCTAAAATTTTGGTTGGTATTGTGTAAAAAAAAATGCAGCTTATTAGACATTGAAGAGGGCATGATGAAGTGACCTAACTAGTATATGTTCAAAGCGGCATAATAATTCATGCTTTGGAAATAGAAGATTTTAAAGATATGAAAACTCTGTTCCTTTTAGGGGCTGAAACAGTCTCCTTAGACTGTTTTCTTCATAAATTCATATTCTAGATTTCTTCATAAATTCATATTCTAGATGGTCTGTAGGTTCATGATATCATACTCTGTTTAATGAGGTCCAAATTAATTCACATAGGAGTACACAGGAGAGGTCAGAAGTCTCACACACTCAGTGTCTAGAGAACTGATGAGATGGGATGGTATACATCATAAAGTTTCACAATAAAAGTAAGAAAAGGGGTGGGAATGTATATCAGTGGTATAATAATAGCCTAGAATGCACAAGGCCCAGAGTTCAGCCTAGTACCAAAAAATAAATATACAGTAAGGAAATGTTTATATTATTTAAACATTTTAATTAATAGCTAGATTTTCAGGAACTAATTGAAAGAATTAACCCAGGAGAGACTATTTCAGATTTAACTGAAACACTGATGCAGAAGTAATATCTTTGGAGTAAGAATTTATCATATCAAACTGTGGCCATGTCTCCATCTTCACAAAAAGTGTTATATTTGGTTATTTTGCTAATTGATTCATAAAATGGTATCAGTCTATATCCATGTGGTATTGACACCACTTCACCAGAAGATTTTTCTAATATCAGGCAAGCACAAGAGATGAGTTGATCCAACAGATCACCTATTGATTGTCTGGAAGAAGAAAATGTCTTCAGAGTTACTCTGTGTTTCGGACAGTGACTTTTCTTGTGCTATGATTATTTTTGGTCAAAAATATTGAACTTGATCTATTTTCTAAAATCAAAAGCCAATGGGCTAGGGAAGAAACATACGGGTATTAAAGGTTACATAATATGATTTGTGTATCCAAGTTCTATATGTGTTTCATAAATCTTAAAATTAATCATACTTTTTCAAAAACATTTAATTTATAAACTGTCATTTTATGATTTTATATTTCTATAAATTTATATTTTATTCAATCTTTCAAAGAAATACATGGCTAACATTCTTTTTTTAAAAATTTTCCTTCATGTAGGATTTAAAGTAAAACATTTCATGATACATTGGAAATACAGGATTTGAGTGAATTGGGAATTAATTTGTACCTCTTAGGAGCTTTGGTTAAGATATATGTTTAGATTTCACCTATGTATTTGGCATAATTCTACATTTTAATAATCAAATAATAGGTCAAACTATTACCATGATTGAAATGAAGTGGAAGTAAGTCATGTAAAAGATTAAACATGATTTATGTGTGAAATCACAGAATTGAAATAGTGGGGCAACTTCAAACCAATGGCCAGGTAAAACCCAACACCAAATTTAACCAAAATATGATCTTTTACTTAAAAATGATAATATAGACATTATTTTTAAAGTCATGGTCTTCAATATTTTATAAGAACCTTACCAATTAATGAGTTAATTTGATGGAAAAAACATAAAAAGCATGATGATGATCATCAAGTAAGCTGATATTAGCATGCATGGCTGTCATGTAATTTAAAATAAAAAGTATTAAAATATAAACAACATAAGTAGAGATCTAGTGAAACATATCTGAGAGAAGAATTATGAACTAAGTTGTATAGAGCACGTAGAACAATTTTACTGGTAAAGCCAATATATTTTATTTGCATTAGGAGTGATATTTTAACTTCTTTAGTAAATGAGTAGGAAATTTAGGATTGTTCACTATGGGGATCTGATATTTAGAACATTTATATTACAGGCTATGCCCAAAAGAATGATGTTTTATTTTAAATTGAATTTCATTACTTTAAAGATTCAGTAATTTTTAAACAAGGCTAACAGCCTTTTAAAATAATATTAATACCAAAACGTAAATATAAATTCAGCAAGGCTTTTTCCCATTTATTTTATCTGTAAAAGCTGCACATTCAGATGTGTTCATTGATTTCAAAGTTATGGCTGAATAATATTTAATTTAAAATATGTTGTGTCAGAACTCTAAATAACATTGTAAGTCAATATCTGACCTACATTATTTTTGTAATATTCATTTGTGCTCAGAAATTGAGTGGAATGTGGTCAGGCTAATTGCCCTAACTTTCTCTAAAGTAATGTTCTGAAGCTCCATATTGACAGGTGTACCTGTCTTCTGATAACTATTGATCCCAGGGCCACTTACATTCTATTATTAATTGTGCCTGTTAGATTCGTACATTATCATACAAAGCTAATATCAAGTGGTTTTCTCCCAACTTAGATTTCTCATCAGTTATTCTTATGAGAACATACTCTGAAGTCATTTTTCAATTGTATATAAAGCCAGAAAATTAAAGGCTCTCTGGTTATGATGGATTATGTTGCGCTATATGATTCACTACATTACACTATCTTTCAGCTTTCTTCCACTTATTTTTAGCTCAAGCCTAAATTAGTGTTCTGGTTTTGATACTTAAACATTAAATCCAATTAAATTAAGACATTTGCCTCATTTAAACATGATGCATTTTGTGTCTGTCCAAACCCTAACCATGTGACAGAAATACAGATTGGCTGTGGTTTTCAGCTTTCTTCTTCAGTAATCTCCCACACAATCTCCAAGCATCTTCTGTACTTTTCTTGGTTTGGAGAATGTATCTGGGACTGAGTGATATTTTACTACTCTTCCATTGTGAGTTCAGCAAATAGTGTCTCTATTCTGCCTTTCCTTAACTATTATAGTCACCTAGGGACAGACTTTGTGTCCGGTATCTTAGTGTAGTTTTTCCTTTTTATCTACACCATCACGAAGCTCCTTTGGATAAGGAGGAGTCATAGTAGGATCAAAATGTCAATTCATTTCCTGCTAAATTGGGATGTTAATGATCATAAGATGACAAGTCCTCATAAGGAGAAATGGGGAGGTGGGAGTTTAAAGCAGAAAGGGAAAAGGTTGCATGGACATTTGGGTTTCTGTCTCTCTGAGATGGAGTTTTCCTTCTATGCTATATCTCTACCTTTCTTGAGCATATAATGCTGGTGGTTCTGAAGGGAAACATGGATTATAATGAGTAGAGTAGAGAAAATCATTCAGAAACTGAAATTTTATATTGTTAAATATAGGTGATTCTGGCCCTGCACTTACTCTGTAAATTTTTAAAGGAAAGCAATGTGACATAGTAGAAAGATAACAGGTATTGGGATTCCTTGGGCTGACTCCTAGGCATTTTTGTTAATCTCTCTACTGTTCTGGAAGATATTATTTATTTACTGACTTTAAATGAAATTGTAACATTGGTGATTTCCAATTCATAGCTTCAATTTGAAATTCTCCTTCAGAATCTAGACATACATAGTTACTTTTGTACTTAAATCTTCATTTGGTCTTAAAAGGAATCTCAAAATTACTAAGTGCAAATGTGAACTGCTGATTTCTTTCCTGAATCAGTTGTCTATATTCTTCCAGCCTCCTGCACCTCAGGGGTACCACAGTACACCACTCTTAGGTCCTCCTCATCCATAATCCATCACCATGACCTGTTAATTTTACCTCCAAAGCTGTTCACCTCCCCTGCCTCTGCTTTGCCTCTGTTGTGATTCAGTCTTGCACTTCGAAATAGTGCCGTAAGTGATCTCTCCCGCCACCCCAACCCCTCTCATTCTTTTCCTACAATAGTGATGGCAAATTTTTAAAATTTTTAAATTTTAAGTGGAATCATAACAAGTTGTCTCTGCTTCATAACTGTCAATCTATCTATTCTTCAAATACATATATGAGAATATTTGAATATGGAATAAAATCCAAATATTTTCATGTGGTTCTTGTCTCTAGTTTCACCTTCTCTTCACTTTAGCATCTCTCATCAGTCACTCATCTTCTCCTACACTTGATTCCTGGCCCTTTCTAGAGCGTGCAGGAAACTTCCCACCCTCAGGACCCTCATACACATCATTCCTTGTGCCTATAAGTATCATTTATTTTCCTCCCGGAATGTTCTCATAGTTTATATCTCATATTAAATCCAAGAATCTGTCCCTGCAGGTTCTGCTGGTTATTCTCTAACTGTCTTCCTTTCATTTTGTGTATTCAAAAAATTTTATGATACAGTTATTTTTGCATTTTGTTGCATTTGCCATTTGTTATGGTTTGAAGGTCAGATATCCCCCAAATGTTAACGTGTGCCAGTGCAGGAAGACTGAGGGGAAATTGTTGGGTTATGAGAGCCTTAACCCAATCAGTGAGATTGATAGAGATTAACTGGGCACTGAAGGCATACAGAGTGTGGCTTGGAAGTTGGATCATTGATGGGTCTGTCTCTGGGGTATATATTTTATATTTGGTGTGGAGTTTCCTTCTTTGCTTCCTCAAGTGATGTCTTGACCCACTTCCCTCTGTCATACTCTTCTGCCATGATGTCCAGCCTCACGTCAAGTCCAGAGGAATGGAGCCGGCCCTGTACAGACTAAGACCTCTGAAACCATCAGCCCCAAATAAACTTTTCCTCCTAAAACTGTTCTTGTCAGGTTTTTAAATCACAGGAATTAAAAAGCTGACTAAATCGTTGAACTATAAGTTTTAGAGGGCCTGAATCTCTTTATTTTGCTGACCAATATCAAGCATCTAATACAATGGCTACCATATGTGTAATTTGCATAATAAATTTATATTAACTAAAAGACAGGTTTCCAAATATTAATGTGCAGAATTTTTTCTTTTACCATGTGGATTTGGAAGAGGAGCTTTCTGACTAAAACAAACAACGACAACAACAAACCCTCTCTTTCCTTAATTCCTAGCACAATGATAAGCATGCAACCTTAGCAATCTAATACCTGCATCCAGATCCATTGTTTGCATTTACTAACTTTGTGACTTTGCAAGAGTCAGAAACAAGGAGTCATCCTTCAACGTGTGAAATGAGAATATTTATTTGACCCACAAACCTCTCATGTGTTATAAAGATCTAAAGTGACAATGTACATAAATTTGTCTTGGGCCAGTAGAATACATACAAATTTGAAGAATTATTCTCTGCGGATGTTAGATGTTGATTCAACAGTGTGCAGTTTATTATAGGTACCCTTCTAGCTCATTTTCCTGCTTTAAATTTTCCTGTAGTTTCAAATACCAAATATCCATAGCTTACCAGAATAGTTTATAAAGTATAGTGCTCCTGAACAAGTGTGGGGCCCATGGTCTATGATTAAATGGCTATGTTAGTGTGTATACTTTGTGACTAGCATGACCCGAGTAAGTGGCTTCACCTACCTCTGACTGTGGAGACCAGCCATTATTTTTATTTTTAAAGAAGCCTGAAGTGAACTTTCATATATTGACATCTAGTGGTGACCACTAGAAAAAGCAAAAGGCCCTGCCATCCATCTACTTGAGCCCATCTGTCATATAATAATGCACTGCTCTAGAATCCGTCAGTGACCTTCTTAAATAATGTATTGCTTGTCCAACTTGTGTTTGCCATTTGCTGACTATAATATTTTAGTATTATATAAGGAGTAAATCTTTTAAGAAATCTCTAAAGAACGCCAACCAATTTTACTGATGCAATCATATAAAAGAATGGTACATTACTTTATTAATATCTGAGAGTTCTATCATATAAAGTAAAAATGTAAAACTAAATGTTCTGCTTTTTGTACACAGAAATGACAGCACTGAGTGGGTTTTTTTCCCCAATAGAGAGGACATTTGCACCAAAATTTCTAGATTTTCTCATTTGACCTAATTTTATTTGCAAGCAAGTCTGAGGGCATGAAATGGAGGACAGTGACCTGCGTTAAATATTAAAAAGGATCCACCATTTAGTGAGTTGCTCCATCTCATGGCAACCTTGCACACATTCCCCGATAATCTGCAGGTAGGTATTAAGACTGCAGTTGCAAGGATGGTGAACTGGATTCAGAAACGTTAACCACCCAAGCGAACATAGCAGGCAAACCACGCCAAGGGACATCTTTGTAAAACTGAACCATTCTACCTGAATCCTTGGCAACAGCAGCTCCGAGCTCTAGCAAACGAGCTAGTTCACACATTCACTTCTTTCCTCTCTTTCTCCCCGCCTCTTTCTTCCTCTGTCTGTCTCTCTCTCTCTCTCTCTCTCTCTCTCTCTCACACACACACACACACACAGATCTTATTTTGGATTGAATACTAATGAATTTTAATGAAAGCTCTCACCATTTTAATTTCACAAATATAATTGGTGCAGCAGCTGTGGGAGAGGCTCTTGGAGCCCCTCCTAGAATCCCCGTCTCTGGCCAGTGCAACATCCGTCCCTCAGCTGCTGGGAGTGCTAGCTGCTAATTGCTCATTGATGCAATTTTCTTTAAATTTTTGCTAAAAGCCATTTTGCCTGGAAATGTCTAAGAAATTATGCCTCACTCTCTATCCCCAGGTGACCCTTGAAGCCAATGGCTCACTGATTCAGTGGTACAAAGCTGTGCCTCAAGGCTGGGCAACTATGGTGTCAATCACGCCCTGAGCTCCCGGTGGGACCAGGCTGATGGTGGACTTCAGCTAAATCTTCATCAGTGCTTGGCCTTTGCCACTTCTCTGACCTGAGCCTCTCACTCCATTACACGTTTCTCCTAAGAGCGCTCTCTTGAAAATAATATCCATCCAGATGCAAGGTCACAATTTCTTTTTCTAGGGAACATGATGAAAGACAAAAGTGTATTGCTGTTTCACTACCTATTTTTAAAAATGCATTATTGCAGAAGAGCAATAAGCACATATAGGCATAATTTGGCAGAGTGTTTTGCTCATCCAAGGTCTCTGTTAACAAGAAATATTGTATGAAGGACATTTAAGGAAAACAACACTATCTCAAATACATAAAATATCAGAACTGTGCCTTTGGAAAATTAAAAATAATAAAAAATCTATAAAGGATTATATAATACTATGAAGTATAATAATCAGAAAAAATATATAGTATGACAAAAAAAGAAAAGAAAACAGTTTTGGTAGAATGTATTAAAAAAACCATGGCTACATGTAACTAAATAAAATGGCCAAATAAAATGCTATCTTCTTGATTTTTGTTCCTGAAAATGGCAGGATCAATCTTTAATAGAAAAACCAATCTTTATTTCTCCTTAAAAAACATAAATGAGACTACTTCACCAACATTTTAAAGTTGCTCAGTAGCAAATTTAATGTTATTCGTTAGTTGTTTCATATAGGCACTATTTCCTCAAAGCATCAGGAAAAAGAAACCTTAAAGAGAGTAGAAACAAGAAGGAGAAATGCATCATTCTATATCAATCACATAAGGGCCTTCCTATTTTATTTATTTCTATTTTTTTTAAAAAGGTGGGGAGACAGAAAGTGAGGAAGGGAGAGAGAGAGAGAGAATCAATTTTATTTATTTTTTTCAAATGGCTTTTGGTTCGACAACACTTTGTTGTATATGTGGTGCTGGGGTTTGAATTCAGGTTCTCACGCATACCAGGCAAGCTCTCCAACCACTTAGCCACTGCTCCAGTCCCTAGTATTTTATTTTGTGACATTCTTATCAATATAGGTATAATTGTTTAGTTCCTTGTTAACCCCTAATTTTTGTTCAGATTATCATAAATTCCTATGTAGGAAGGAATCATGGACTTGTTTGCCTTCATGGGTTTTTACCTTTAAGCTCTTCACTGTAGTTTCTCTTAGAGAAGTATTTACTGTCTTCCTCATTAATTCATTCTTTCGCCCCAGTCCCATTTTCTCAAGAGCAGATCCAGGGATTCCTTTGGACTGCTTAAGCAGCTACTAGAACTGAAGCTTAGGAGTCTGCACATTACATGCATATTAAGGGATTGGAGTGGTGGCTTAGTGGTTATGGCACTTGCCTGGCATGCAAGAGTACACGAGTTCAAACCCCAGCACCACATACACACCAAAGTCTTAGAGCAACGAAAGCCACATGAAAAACTAAATAAAAAACTGTTTCTTTCTCTCTCTCTCTCACTGTCCCCCCCTCTCTTTTATTTTAAGAGCATTTAAGCAGTAGTCTACAGATTTCCTTATATATACTATCAGGATCACAAAAGATTTCATACCAGTAGATGGATACATTACATAAGAAACAGTCTCTAGAAGTTCAACTTCTTCATGAACTCTACTAAACTTGGTTCACAGCATTTTCGAGGGAAAAAAGTGCTTTTTCTTTTCAATTTCCCTTTTATCAATCATATTTTCCCCTATTTTCCTAAAAAAGTATTTTACAGTTCTAGACATAACCATACGAACTATACTAACCAACAGACAATTTTAAAATGCATAACTTTAAAGGAAGAGCATAGATGGGGAAGCAAAGAGAGCTTTGATAAGAGACATGGAAAGTGGCTGTGACTTTTCCCCTGCCAAATTAAAAATCTCACAGCAAGGCCCCATGCATCTGCTAGACGGTCTCCTATCTATCTATTCATCTGTCATCTATCTATCTACCTATCTATATCTGTACCTAAATTCTACTTTTCCACAATTCTAGTATCCCAAGATAATCTCTAGTACCCAGAAGAATGGTCATTTGGAGAATATAGATTAACATTTTTATTTTTATTTTTTAAGAGAGAGAGGGACAGCGAGAGGGAGAGAAAGAAGAGAAAGAATTTCATTTAGTTTTACATATGGCCTTCAATGCTCCTGGACTTTGTTGTGTACCTGATGCTGGGTTTGAATTCATGTACTCACACATGCCAGGCAAGTATGGTAACCGCTGAGCCCCAACACTTTTATTTGAACTGATAATTAAGTTAAAATTGTGTGACTTATAGTCTAACTTGGCTAAAATTTTTTGATATTAAGGACCAGCCTTTTACCATTTGGCATTTGCCATACAGTGAATAATCTATTCTATAGCTATAAGCTTTTGGCTTATATCTATTTATAGTACATTTCTGTCTTAGCTAAGGCTACTTAGCTCCCAGACTATGGGTAACTTATGAACTAGAGATTTATATTTCTCACATTTCAGGAGGTCAGAGGTCCAACAGCAGGGGTCAGCCCTGCTTGTGGAGAGGGAAGGTCCTCTTCCTGGTTTACAGAGAGCTGCCTCCTTGATCTATCCTCTCATAATGGAGAAAGAGGGTTCTCTGTTCTCTCTCTCTCTTCCTATAAGGACACTAACCCATCACAGTGACCCCATTCTTATGACCTCATCGAAACTTAATTACCTCCCAAAGGACCCACCTCTTTAAACCATCCCATTTAGGCTTGGGCTTAACTCTGGGCTGGAGCCTGACTGTTTGCCAAGGCCCCTTGCTAGAGGCTTAGTGGCCAGCCTGCAGCACTATAGGGAGATGGTGGAAGCTTTCATAGGTGGAGCCTCGTGGGAGGAAGTTAGGTCATCAGGGGTGTGCCCTTGGACAGGATTTAGGGGCCCTAGCTCCTTCCTGTGCGTCTCTTTACTTCCTGGCCACCATGAGGTGAGCAGGTCTCCTCCACTGTGCACTACTGAAGTACTAAGCTGTCACAATCCCAATGTTTTCACAGAGCAAAGCAACCATGGACCGAAAACTCTGAAACAGAGCTAAAATAAACTTTACCACATTTTAAATTGATTATCTCAGGAATTAAGTTGCAGCTACAGAAAGCTGAAATAGTCTTAAACATTCAAATTTCGGGGGGCACACATAAGAACTTGGTTCATAAGGACATATAATATACAACAGGCTGGAGATAACACCCTTTATGACCATTTAAGCTGATGAAAACAATTTTAGATACCAACTTTGGGCATATATTAATTTTCAAAATTTTCAGGCATATGTGAGGATAATCTGTGAAGTGCACTGCTCAAAAATGTTCATATTATCTCTCCTAGATAAATTCCAAAGCAAACAACACAATATGGAAGAGAAGAAGCTTGTAAGGACCCCATACATGTTCAGTTTCCATCTTTGTTATCTGCCTTTCAGTCCAAGGGGAATAACAGAGGGAGGAGAGAGACTGCCCTTACTGAAGCAAATACACAGGAAAGACCTGGAGAAAATTCCAGCAACAAGGTAGTATGATTGTTTAGAGAGTGACTGGTATGTAATAGTATGTGTCTAGGTGTATGAATCAATATAGAAGAGCAGATGGGAAGAGGTCTGGCAGAACTAGATAATGCAAAACAGAGAAACAGATGATAAATTCAGGGTACTATGGTCGTTTTGCAGATTGGCTCACTCAATTAAAATTCTTAGTCATTCTACTATTTCTAGCCATAAAATCCTAATTTGGGAAAATTCTAAGTGCCATTTATTTGGTTTTTAAAAGAGATTGTTGCTAGTTTTAATAATGCAAAATAAAATCTATATTAGCTCAGTTTTTGAAAAAGTAACACAGATATCTGCTTTAAGTAGTTACATAAATTAATTTACGTGTAGGGGAATTAACTGTATAATTAAGTTCATTTTCTGAATCTCTTAAAAACCTCTCTCTTCCCTGGAGTATTTTCAATCACTCTATCAAAATATCATGAAGAAAAATGTAAAAAAGGTGTTCATGTATTCAATACAGAAAAAAACATATTTAGCATTTTTTCCTTTTGTGATAGTCTCTTAGGATCACATTTCACTGCAGTCTTAAAATTTTCTCCCAATTCAAACCCGTATTTTAAAACACGCAAAAATTCACAGGTAGAATATAGGGCTTTATCCAAAGGGGAAAAACAAAACAAACACTGGTTACAGGGCTGGCATTTAAAATGATTGTCAAAAAATTGTCAGCATCAGGATTTGTAGCATGACAATCATCAATGCCCTGGAAGAGACACTTATAACCATAAATGAAATGAAAAGTAAGATGTACTCGTTACTTTATGGCTTTTGAAAATTTTTAAGTAAGAACTGGATGTTTTATAAAAATTCTTTTTAGTTTTCTGTTCTCAAAAGCCAGCTCTCCCATTATTATTCCACATAGTTCCATTTGCTGATTTGATGACTAAAGGCTTGGTGGCCAGATGCAAATTCTGCTTTCTGATGTTAATCTAACAGGCTGAATTGCTGTGGAGTCTGCCACTCCCTGGCTGAACTTTGGGGGAGTCACAGAGAATCCTTTTTAAGAAGTGCTGCACAAATCTAAGCAGTATAAGATAATTATCTGAATTGACTTACTAGTTCTCAAAATGAGTGTTCAGGTGGCTAAGAGGAACGGAAGGGAAAAAAAAAAACCTGAATTTTCTGTAAAGATCTGAGCTCTCCTGGTCAAAAGCTGTTTCTAAGTTATTCCTTCTCTTCTAAATCACAATCAGAGATCACAACATGCTGTAAGTAAAGGTCAGAGACATGAGGAACCGCACACTCGAATCGATGCATGATCATCATGAAATTTGTTGGTGACTGAAGTATAAGTAGAAGAGGAGTTACAAGATCCAATGCACTGTTGAAGTCTTACATTAACAGCTTTAATAGATTTTCACGTTTGAAAAATGGGAGTTCGGTATAATATAAGAAGAATTCCTAAAATTGGTATTCAGGAACAGAGCAGATAAATTTGAAGGTAAGACGAGAGTTAAAGTAAAGCTTTCTTGTCTCTGAAGACTGAATACTTATATTTGCAAAGAGTTTGCATTTTTATGGATATTAGAAAATAATCCATGTGAATTAAGTACCAGAGAATGGTTAGTTTTGAAATATAGGAAAATAAATCCAGATACTTAGTTTAATAGGTACTTTATATTTTAAAATGTGGAATTTCAATTATTCTAATTTATGGTTTGAAAAACAAGACATAATTAAAACAACTGCATCTAGACTTAATTTTCACACACTGCATTATGATTATGCCCAAACTAAGACAAGTACAGGAAGTGTATATCTTTGGCACACGGCATGTGCTTTTAGCAACCTGTGTTAAATGATTGACCACACAAAATCTTTGAGAGACCATGAAGAGCAAGAATAAGTTTCCCTTTAGATCTCTACTACACTTCTTCTTTTTTCTTTCTTTCTTTTTTTTTTAAAGAGAGAGAGAGAGGGGAGTAAGAGAGAAAGAACCAATTTTTATTTCGTTTTTCATTTGGCTCTTGTTGCTCTGACATTTCATTGTATACATAGTGCCAGGGTTTGAACTCACAACCCTGTGCATGTGAGGCAAGCACAGAAATCGCTGAGCCACTGCTCCAGCCCTTCTATTACACTTTCAAATACACTGAATGATAGGTCTCATTAATGCTATATTGGCAATGACTCTCATATTCCCATGGTAGACTTTCATTCTCTAACCTTAGTGAACCAATCTCACTTGGTCAAGCCGGTGATTTAGCTATGGGAGGTACAGATATTCGGGAGTAGAGATACAAGAGACAGGGATGATATGTGCAAGTGGTCACTCTGACCTATTCAATTTCTCATAACGTTGGCTCTTATACTTAGTTCTACTGGACAGGCTGAAAAGACAAAGTCTCAACTTGCAAAGTCCTAAGTTCTGGCCAATCCAATTTGAAAATCTCTTAAATATGTTGTAATGCATCTTGATGATAAAGGAGAGGAGCTATGGATAGAGGAAATATACAAGTAGGAGATCATTTTCTCATTTCATTCTTTCCTCTGACCAGCAGGAAAATGGTGAGGTCAGAGATGTGGAGTTAGAGTAGTCTGAAAACCTAGCCAGCTGAGATTTGCTCAGGCTGATCTGCCTAAGCCTGAGCTGCTTTCACCTCCTTATTATGGCTCACAGGACCAGTTCCACTCCTCTCCTTGCTGGGTTCTGTTAGGGAGCATGGAGGAGCTCCTTTCCCAGCTCCCCTTCCAACTAGGGGAGACATACTTTTCACACAGGCTAAAAGATACAAGCTTTAAAAAGTAATAAGTTCTGAGAGAAAAAAAAAAAAGCTCTTGTTTTCTGAGAAAAGGGACAAATATTTATTGGACGAAAGAATGAAAGGGTGGATAGATGAACATTTAGATTCTATGATCAAAATAAATGGCAAAATTTGTTTGCTAAGACTTTGATTTCCCATTTTAGAGTGATTTAATACCAATATGCACAATAAAATACAGTTAGATAATGCTCAAAATATCATCTCTTACCTAGTTGAATCACCTTAGTCAAGATAATTTAGAACTTAAAATTCTTATGGATTATGATAGGACTAAACCATAACTTTGTATGTGGGATGTATATTATGTATGAACATATATTTAAGGTATAAATGAGGTAACATGTAAGAAATGAAAATAGGGGCTGGAGCAGTGGCTCTGCGGTTGGAGCACTTGTCTGGCTTGTGCAAGGATCCAAATTCCAATCCCAGTACCACATACACAACTAAGTGTCAGAGAAACAAAAGCCATTTGAAAAATAAGTAAAATTGATTTACTCTCTCTCTCTCTCTCTCCATCTTTCTAAAAAAGAAATAAAAGAAAACTAGGTAGAAAGGAGACATAAAGGAAGGATGAGGAAAGATAAATTTAATTTAAATTTCCTCATACTTTTCCAGGTCTGTCAATCCTCATATCATTCTCTCTCCTACGCTTGTCACTTTCAAATTCCAGGGAAATCCATAAATCTCCCTGTGCACTGTTAAGTAACACCCCTCACCCATAAAAAAATTAAGCAGAGAGAGATTTGACCTTTTAAGAAATCTAAAACTTAGGGGGATATTTTAGCACTGTGTATTGATCAGATAATGAAGATCACTTTAGCTAAGGATTCTGCGATTGACCAGAAACTATCTTGAGGTCAACAGACTAATATAA